>JAJEJO010043123.1:0-22239 GCA_020662805.1 Glaucomys volans | reverse complement strand
AAGCAATAGCCTATGCCCTGGCTAATCACACTGAAGTGAAGAATCCATGTCTGACTATATTTGATTGTTCAGTCCTATATCAAAGGTAATGATATTTTTGGAAAATTTCTTTAAAATATGTTTTGAATATATGAGTATTCTTTTAAAAATATTTTTTATTTTATTTGTTCTAATCAGTTGTACATGACAGTGGAGTGCGTTTATTCATTTTGATAGATCATACATAAATGAAGTGTAATCTCTCATTTTTCTGATTATACATATTGTAGGATCACATCAGTCATGCAGTCATACATGTGCATGAGGTAATGTCTGTTTCATTCTATTATCATTCCTTCCCCCATGCCCCTTCCTCTCCCTTCACTCCCCTCTATCTTATATAAAGTAACTACATAGCACTATTTTGTGGTTAAGTTGTTTTACAAAAGAATCTTGCTTTCTCTATCTGAAATGCAAAATCCTATATTTGCATGGATATTGAAGCTTGCAAAACATGTTTTATATAATTATATAAAGTCATAATACAAGGAGAGAAAATTTCCAAGTTGTACCTGTTGTTAATTACTTCAGATATAATTGGACTCAGCCAATTCAGTGAGTTTGTTTTCCTTTCTTTCTTGCCTCTCACAGAGTTCTTTGTTCTGCACAGTATATAAAACTTCCTGGAATCCTCTGGCATTGCAGGTAACTGTTAAGTATTACCTCCCTGCTGGAACTGCTTCTGAAAAGGTAAAATTAAGGAAAATGCTTTCCAGCAGTTTCTGAACCTAGAGCATGGTGAGGTTCCTTATATGACAGCAACCAGAGTCTTTGATAAACAATAATTGTCCCCTTCCACACTATTTGACAATTAGAGACAAATGAGTGGGGGTTGGAGAAGCTGGGGCAAAAATTGATGATGAAGATAAAAATGTAGCATTCTAAGATAAAATAACTCAATAAATGAAACCTTTACAGTGGGGAGTGGGGAGGAAAAACAATTAACCAAAATAGTAAATACATAGAGATTGCTGATTTTCTTACCATTCATAGTACACAAACTCTTCAATATTGAAACATTGAGGGGAAAAAAGGAAGAACTTCTTCTCTCTCTCTCTCTCTCTCTATATATATATATATATATATATATATACACACATATATGTATGTATATAATTTTTTATTTTTATTAATTTTTTTTTACATGCTGGGGATTGAATTCAGGGCCTTGTGCTTGCAAGGCAAGCACCCTACCAACTGAGCTATATCCCCAGCCTTATATTTTTTACTTAAAAAATAAGCATTCCTAAATCCCCAAATCCAAAATTGAAAATGCTCTAAAATCAAAAATGTTTTGATCATTGATATGATAACACAAGTGGAAAATTGATACATTGTTTATTAAAAATGAGTAATATGTTTTAATTTTAATGCAACCTTCTATTCTGTCATAATATATCCTTGAAAAATGTATAGCATTGGTGTTCCCTAATTTTGGTGAATTTTTTTTATTTCTTGTTTTTTTTTTAAAGTTTTTATAATGATCACTATATTTTTAAGAAAAAACATTATTCTTTAAAAATAGGAAGAAAATGAGAATCAGAGAAAGTTAAATAACTTGAAATGTTATATAAAAATATCCTTTTAGGAATTTTTTTGGTGCAGCTTTCACCTAATTGGCAGAGGTATTTCAGAATTAAAAAAAATAAAAATTCTAGTTCCCCAAATCACCAGTATTTGGCAAAATATTTCAAGATTGTAACTTTTATATTCCTTTACTATTTAATAAATGGACAAAGTGTGAACAAATTACACATTTTTGTATGTATCAAAAAGACTAAATAAGTGTAATTGACAATTTTATGACACTTAGTTTTAAGTTTGATATAAAGAAAATTATAAGCTAAACCTTCTTTGTCTTTCACTTTATCTGTTTCACATTTAAATGTGTACATATATATGTGTATATATATATGTAAATCTCTATAGGGAGAAAGGGGGAGATGGAGGAGAAATAAAATTAATAATATTGGGATTGATTATTGATTAAAGGCTTTTGCTACTCTGCTGAGCATTTAGTTCCTTCTGACTCCATAGTATTCCATTTGAATTCTCCCAATATATATGTATGTATTTGTTTGTTTGTATGCATATGTATATGCATATAATTTAAATTTTGAATCAGGATTTACTGCACATAAGTATTCACAGTCTTTATCTATAGAAAGTTACAGAAACTAGAAAGTAGAACATATATTATAGACCAATCTATTTTAAAGCACCTTTAAACTGTATTCAACATAGCAGTTTTATTAAATTCCTTGATTTAAAGTATTACTGAATTATCCTGTGATCTACAATTCTCCAGGTGAAGAGACAAAAATCCCATCAAGTTGAGGAGATGGGAATCTAATTCCACAGAACAAATCGTGGTTTTAATAAACTCTGACAAGACAAGTAAGAAAAAGAAAAACGTTTAGAAGGCAAAGGATCCAGCTTCAGACTAATGAAAACATTCAATCCACACGTCACGACCAAATAAAATAGAAAGGAATATGGTGAGTGGGCACTGACCTCTCAAGAATGCTTCTTTTCTACCACAGCAGATCCACCTGGAAGAGAAATGAATCCCTGGTAAACATTTATTTTACCCAGAAAAGCAATAAACTGGTTAAAAGAATATAATTCCAATACGGCAGCACATGAACGCAGCCTAGCTAAAGGAAGATGCTTTACACAATACGGAAGGTAATTCCTATTCAATTACAGCAAACAGCACTTCCACATAGACTAGAAAGATGTGATGTGATGTGGGTACTTCTATTTCCAAACTCTGGTGCTATATGAAACTGAAACTGCAAGTTAAATATTCTGATAATAAGTAAAAAATATTCTGATAATAAGTAATAAATTTATAGAATTATAGAAAAATTATAGAAAAGTAAAATTAGTAGAAAGTATAGTTTAGGAAAAGTGACTTACACCCTTGAGAAAATTAATATTAACATTTTATGCATTAACTGTAGGATTTATTCTTTGCATTTTGCATTTTGCTTTTCATTTATGTTAATGGAAGAAAGGCAAGAATACTTTGAAATCTCTTTGGTTTATACTGTGAACTATTTTCCAAATGGTCTATACTTATAAATGTAACTTTACAATAAAGTTCTCCCTCCTGGGATTGAGCTAATATAAGTCATTATTTTAAATTCTTTAACAATTCGTTAGATTTTAAGAACACCTCACTGAGTTTTTGTTTATTCTAGGTAAAGCTCATAATGTTATATGCATTTTGTTTCATTTTTTCTACTGTTTGTTTTCCTTTTTTAACCTTTGTTTTCATGTTTTCTTTCATTACCTGTTGGGCTTTTGATATAGTAAGGCTCATGACTTTTGTCTCTTATGTTTTTACTTTCTCATTTCTTTATTATTATCTATTTCCCTAATGGTAATTATATTATCCTAACCATCTGTGTTAGCTTCCCATTGATAACAAAACCTGAAATACACAAAAGCAAGGAAGATCTATGTTGGTCCTTGAAATCAAGGTTTTCAGTCAGTCAATGGCTAGTTGGCTTTGCTGCTTCTGTGTCGAGGAAGAACATCTGCTTTTGTGACATGGCAGGGAGCACTTGGTAGAGCAAAGCTGCTCACTTCATGACATTTGTGAAGCAAAGAGAAAGAGAGAATAGGGAAAAGACCACCATCCCAATCTCCTCTTTGAAGGCACCGCCCCAGCGGCCTAAATTCCTTCCACTGGGTTCCACCTATTAATGGTTCTAATATCTCCCAAAAGTTCCACAGGCTGGTGACTAAGCCTTTAGAATATGGACCTTTGAGGACCATAACACCATCCAAATATTTATTATTTATTTTTTGTATAAATTATTTTTCAGCCACTAAATCTGAGCATGCTCTATTAAAATTCCCAATTACAGATGTGTTTGTAATTCTCTAGCATTAGAATTCCACAGCTGCTGCTGCTATGGAATAGCATTTGGGGAGTGCTTTCTCTGTGTCTGTACTGTTCCAAGTGTTTGCTATATCAAGTACTTTGATCTTCACAAGAATAAGTGAAGAATGTCCTAATATTAAGTTCATATTTTCAGAAAATGGAATGGAGGCAAAGACATTAAATGACTGGCTCAGTCTTACCTGTTAGAATCTCTACCCAAGCAATTTGGCTCTAGAGTTCATGTTTCTGGATATGGCATTGGTTTATGATTAGCATATCTTTATTGTGCTTTTTAACCAATTAAAGTCAACCAGTAGAGTGTGACTGAACAGACTAAACTGTGTGAAGTACAAATGGCAAATGGTTTCATTTTCCTCGAGTCAGTGCCTTTAGCCATGTTTTATTGAATCTACCCCCCACTACCATTTTTTTTCTCTTTGATACTTACTAATACTTTTATCTGAAGCAGATTACAGGGCAGTTACAGAAAGACTCTTTTTGGTCACTGTGGTATTATAAAGACCATCCTCTACACAGGTTACTCATGTGGAAGAGGAGTTCTAGCTCTTTTCCTTGTCAGTACATCCCATTGTCTCTTGCTGCTGAGCCCAGCGTCTGCCCTTCTGGGCAGATGTCTTAGCACAATCTACACTAGTTTTTATAGAGTTCACGAGACCTGCTGGAAATGTATTCTCTTATCTGTCACCATGTGGAAGGTCAGGCTTTACTGGATCTCTATACTGTTTCTCTCCAGATTTTTTTCAACCATGAGGGTTTGGGGTAGAAGTGGTGCACCAATCCACTGTGTAGACAAATATTCAACTACAAATGAGTTACCTGTTTCTACTAATCATTCCTAGTTTCCATAGTGAGTCTCAGGACCCTCACCTTGAATTCAGGTGAGGATTCTCTTTTTCTCACAACTATTCTGCCTCTCCTCTCTTCTACTCTACTTTCCTCACTTCTTCCCTGTCTTTTGTTTATACAGACTGACAGGGCTAGAGGGTAAGTTGGTTGGGAGATAGGTAAGAACATCAAATCAACTTCACTCCCCTTTATTAAGCCCTGGAAACAATTTCTGGCTGCAGCTAATTATTTTACTCATTTTGAAATGTCATATATGTATTACCTTTTTGCTTTATCTTTAGATCCTTATTTCCAATGTTAACCAGAAAAGCCCTGTTATTGTTATATTGTTTTAGTCAGTTCTTTTGTTGCTGTGATTAAAAGACCTGACAAGAACAATTTTAGGAGGAAAGGGTTATTTTGAGGCTCACAGTTTCAGAGATCTCCATCCATAGAAGGCTGACTCCATTCCTTGAGGTTCAAAATGAGGGAGAACAGCATGGAAGAAGGGTATGTTGGAGGAAGGAGGCTCAAGGCATCACACCAGAAAGCAGAGAAAGAGAGAGAGAGAGGATTCACTCACCAGATTCAGAATATATATCCCAAAGGCAAGCCCCAAATGACCAAACTCCTCCAGCCATACCCTACCTGCCTTCAGTCACTACTCACTCCCTACCAGGGAATTCATTCACTGATTAAGGCCCTCATAACCCAATCCTTTCGCCTCTAACCCTTCCTACATTGTCTCAGACATAAGTTTTTGGGGGATACCTAATATATAAACCATAACACTTACTCACTCTGTTTATTTTGGTTTTAATTTGCTAGCCTTGATGAGTGTTGGTTAGTATGCTTCATTGGTGTTTGCCTAGATTGTATGTCACTTACTAAAGCAATGTTTTTTATAAGCAATATTCAGTTCAATTTTTTTTAAAAATTTAAGCCAAAGTAATTTTTTAAATTGATACATTAAAACACCACATTTTTAAGTTAGCTAGAACTCTGTATCTTTATGACTCAGTCACCTAAATGATGTGCCCTAGTCACACCATTAGTGAGTGTCAAAATTCTCTCCCAAGTGAGTCTGCTTACAAAGAAAGTGCTCCCAACATATTTCTCCTTTCTCTCCAATAATGTGGACAGTACAGTATCATGATCTCAATTTTACTGGTAATTATCACACTTTTCCAATATGCACATGAAAATCTAAATGTCTAATTCTGCTCCAATTATCATATCCTACATCTAAGTAAATGGCAATTTCATTCTCCTAGTTATTTGAATCCAAAGTATAGAATCATCTTTAATTTTTCCCTTTCTTCCTCATTCCACATTCAATTCATCAGAAGATATATCGAGTCAATTTTTCTAATATATCCAGAATCCAAACATTCTCACCCTCCGCTGCTACCATGCTGCTGCTGGCTCCCACCATTTCCCACCTGGATTATGGCAGTAATCTCTCCTCTGCCCATTAAGTTGTGTTTTCTCAACACAGCAGCCAGAACAGCCTTGTAAAATGAAAGTCAACCCATGTCCCTTCTCCCATTAGAACTCTGGTTCTTGATCTCACCAAGAGTGGAAGTGTGTTATAAGAATTTAAACATGATTTGATTATATTAATATATAATATACAAAGGTCACATGTAATACTTAATATTCAGTATAATGTCTGTCTTAGAGTGTTATTAAGACCAATATATAAAGTAAGATATGGAAAAGACTTGGAAGAGTGTTAAATAATAAGTGCTTAATAAATTTGACATATGTATATTCTTGTATTTTGATTATTGTCTGGAAGGTGGAAGCATGGAAATTACTGAATCTCTAATTCAGGGATAAAAAATTTGCAGGACAGTAAAATTGAGAGACTTACCAAAAGCCATTGCTAGGATGTGGTAAGAGCAGAGATTCAACACCACATCTCTTGACTCTCTATCTAATCTGTTTACAACAAATTATTAGCATCCTGTATAATTCACTATGAAAAATGGTGTCTTGAATTTGTCTTTCATCTTACATTTTATATGAGCTTTCTAGAATAAAGGGAGTTGAAAAAAATCCTAACCACAACTTAGGCAATATTTCTTACAGTATTGCAACTATGATCATGTATGTGTGCATAAACGCTTCCATGTCTCCCCAAATTAAACTCATTGAGAGAAAGTACTATGTAATTGTAAGTTTGATTCTTTAAAGATTGTAAATCTAGGACTAGGAAAATAAATGCATAAAGGCATAGCAATGATGATATCAGTGCATATTTATTTTCACTGATCTGTCAATATTGGCTTAAATTACTGACCAATAACCTGAGTTGTCTTTTCACTTGAAATCAGTTTCCCATAATCTGTCTGACTTTTCTTTATCTTTGTTTCTTTATGAGTGTTTATGAGTCTTTTGAGTTTGCAATGCACATTTATTTATATTACAACATTTTATCACAACTAATTCCCAGACTTGACATTAAAAATTGCATCTCACAAAAGCATAGTCGTTTCTTTCACAGGGTGACATTCATATGAGTGAAAAACACTAACTCAGTTCAAGAGCTCAAACTAATAAGAATAAGATTTATATACTTTCCTAACCCAGACTGCTTCTCCACTGCTAGAAATTAGGACAAAACACCACAAGCAAATGGAACCAAAATGATCAACTCAATGTAAGCAACACTTAGGAGCAAGTCTATTTAGGAAGTCCATTCTACTTATCTATATACCTTTGAGTGCACTATGAGATTATATAGGCATTTGCATTAATTTAAACAATATTGGTGTGCTAGAAAGCCAGGATTGTAAGAACACTTTATCTTCGGGTTTAATTTGCTGTATTCAGTGACTGGGCTATCCGGGATAATGATCATGTTAGTTAAGGTGAATGACTATTTTTCAAGGGAAGAACGGATATTTTTTTTTTCACATAGAGCATTTAAGATGAGCATAAATATCAAACTGCAGGGGCCTTTGCTGCTGCTGGTGATTGGTAGTGCAGAGACACAGTGAGGCAGCAGGATGGCAGAAGGAGAGAAGCACAGCTTGATGCCATTTTCTCCGCCCAACCCCTACTGCTTCAACAGAAGTACTAACAGCAGCCCCAACTTTCAAAAGATTAGAATGTTACTGCGAATATTATCGGGTTTTCAGTTTTCACTTGTTTACTGAAAGCGATGCTTTTTTTTCTACACATAATATATGTTTTAATTCATCTGACTTTTACAGAAAGCTATTTCATAGATAACAAATCGGACACAGAGACGTTTCATAACTTGTCAAGCAGGTGGCACTTTCTTTCCATTGTGCCTGAATGGCACAGAGGCATTTTTCACTTCCCAAATCTAAAATGGTAGAGGGAATGTTTGGCCCACCTTTGTTGTCTAATATCTCAGGTTCTGAACAATGGTCAAGGAAGATTTAGTGATTGTCAGTGATCAGAAATACTTTCCAGCAAGAATGCTTAGACTTATACAATATTCAAACTCAAAAAAGCAGTTTTTATATTGTTTCTTTTGTTAAAGATATATTCACTGATGCAAACCAAAGTGAAATTTCTTCATCAGTTGTTCATCCTCCACCAGAATTTTTCATAAAGTATTAAATACCATCATTTTCTCTTGTCAGTTTTGAGACCTCCCGCGATATCTACCTATCATTGCCTTTCACTTTTTGTGTCTGAACTCCCACAGTGTTCTATGTACTTGACGTAGATATTATTTATTATCAATTACTTCCCAGGCCTTCTAAGTCTTGGTCTCTACCATTTCCAGTACCCAAATTCTTCATTCATTATGTTTTCTAATGTATTCCTAACTGCCAGAGAGGGTAAAAAATTTCCAGCATCTAAGTTTGAAGGTTAAAAATTTATACCATCTCCCATTAGAGAAGCCAAATAGAAAAATGATCTCTGAGGAAAATTCTAGCTAGCTTTTTGATTTTATGGTTTAAGATAATAAGTTTCTTGAAGTTTCTTGAAGTATGTGCCCAGTTGACTATAGTGATTAAAATCAGTTTACATTTATCACCAGGGAATTGATGTGGCATTGAGAGGGAGGCAATGATGAGAAAAACATCTTCTGTGACATCAATTTCATGTTGAAACAATGTGACAGCTACTTTCACTGGGATTTTTCAGGTGTTTGTTGGGTAGAAAATATACTAAATATGCACTAGATTGTTATTACAAAGGACTTTGTAAATTTAACTGTAAAAATAATAATCAGATTAATTTGTAAGTGCAATTTCATGTAAGAACTATGTTTTATGAAATTTACAATGGAGTCTAGAGGCTAGTGTTACAAGACACACTATGTACTCTTTTTTCTGATCATTTTAGGACAGATTTTCTTCCTTTCCTAATGCTTAAAAAATGGTCCTTGAAAATTTTGTTAAAAAAGATAGATCTATTTATACAATATATTATTATATGATATCAGGAACATAGAATTCTAAAAAATTGATTCTACTTTGTGACTATCTTTCACAGTTCTTATGGTTCTTGAGGGACAAAAACAAGCAAGGCCAGAAATTTTATAACTCCTAAGCTTCAGAATGCATCTTAGGCAGGGATATTGGGAAGGCTCAATTGAACTAAGATGTGGAATGATTTAATCTTTTCTTCTAATATCATATCTAAGCCTAGGTTTAACATTCCAAAGGTGATTTAAAAAATATGTGTACTATGACAGCTAGCAAGAAGGGTTCAAAAGCAAACAGAGCTAGATGAAGTCAGAGACCTTATTCATTGAAGACCAGGACCTAGTCTTCCCTACTTAGTATCCAAGAGAATTCCCAACATGCAGAGACTGAAAAAATCCACTCCCCACTGGGATTGTGCTTCCTCAAAGTATCAGATTTGATCCATTCCTCAGATCCATTTCTGCTCTCTTTACATGTAGGCAAAATGCAGCATATGGGTATGAGTTGGTGCTACGCCTTGGATTGGTTTGTCCCCCAAGGATTCAAGGGTTGAAAGTTCGCTCTCCAAAGTGGGAGTATTAAGAGGCAGAGGAACTGTTAAGGGATGGGGTTTAGTTCAAGGTAAACAGACCATTTGAATGGGATTAATGTAATTCTCATGTGATCCATTAGTTCCTGTGAGAATGTGTTGTTATAAAATAGCAAGACAAACCTTTGTGGTTTTCTGTCTTGCAGTGTGATTGCTCTCACACAACCTCCACCAACTACATTGGTGGCCCTCCCAAGATCTGAGCAGAAGTTGGCACTATGACCTTGAACTCCATGTTATTATTTGGATGTGGAATGTCTCCCCAAGTCTCAGTGCTCAGAGGTAGGGATTTGGGGAAATGATCAGATAATGAGGGCTCTGGCCTCATCACTGGATTAAACCAGTGATGGCTGAATGGATTACTGGAAGGTGGGAAGCAGTTGGAAGAGGAAGTAGGTCATGGAGGAAGTGCCTTGTAAGGGTTTATCTTTTCTCTAGTACCTTTCTCTTTCTATGCTTCCCAGCTACCATGAGCTGAACCACTTTCCTCCACCATGCCCTTCAGCCAATGATGTTTCTGAATTGGAATCAGTCACCTGTGGACTGAAACTATGAGCCAAAATGTCTTTCTTCCTCTACGTTGTTCTTGTCTGGTGTTTTGGTCACACTGATGAAAAACTAACACATTCCAGAATGATATGTTGAACAAACTTCTCTATATACTTTTCACCCTTATTTTGCTATAAAAGTGGAAAGTGGAATAATATTGTTGAAGAAGAGACTGGGAAACTTTCCTTACCCATTTGTCCCTATAATTAGATTGAGAAAAGATGAGCGGATGGCCAAGAATCTTTACTTATACTAAAAATCTGTGTTTTGAGTGTTTTTTCCAGAAATGTCTACTACTTCTCTATCAACAGATGAAAAATAAATGAAATCTATTCCTGCCAGTCCTACTGAATGGCACAGACTCTGGTAATAATAAGAAGGAATCAATATGAAGGCAAGCAAACAATCAGAAAAATAAGAAGTCAATAAAAACCAAAAAGTATTATTTATTTATTTGTTTGTTTGTTTGTTTATTTATTTTTGTGGTAAATGAAAATATTGTTTTATTTCCACAGGTCACATAAATAAAAAATATACAAGATGTGTTTTACAAACTGGGCAGTGGTATTTGTGGGAAGGAAAGAAAGTCATGTCAGATTTTAGAATCTTCCAGTTCAGCCTTTGTCTTCATTTGTTTTATGCTGCTGTTGTAGAATACAACAAACTGAGTAATTTACAAAGAATAGAAGTTTATTTTACTGGTGGTTTTGGAGCTGGGAAGTCCCAGATCACAAAATCACATCTGGGGAGGACCTTCTTGCTACATCATAATGTGGCAAAAGGTGTCACATGGGCGAGAGAGCAAGAGAAGGCTGAACTTTCTTTCATAAGAAACCTACTCTCATGATAAGGGAGTCCTCTGAGGGCCTGATTACCTCCTAAAGGACCCACCTCTCAATACTCTCAACCCTTGTTGCACTGGGTATTAAACGTCTAGCACTTGAATTTGGAGGACAGGGAGTTCATAGCCGTCTTCTAGAAAAGCAATACCAGGGTTAGCTGGGTCCCTAGAGTCCCTCAGGAGGCAGCAGTTGAGGTGCCAACCAGGACTGAAGACAGTTCAAGGTTCTACTGAGAGAGGACCCATCTCTAGATTCACTCAGGTGGCTATTGGCAGCCTCTGGTCCTTGCTGGCTGATAGTGGGAGGTGCCATTTCTTTTCCATGTGGGTTTCTCCACATCTCACTGCATGGCAGCCTGATTCTTTGAGAACGAGGGACCAAGGGAGACAGAGACAGAATGCTCATGAAGGAATTAGGGTGTGATGTAAGCTGAGTTCAGAAGTGGGGGTTGTTAGAGTCAGTCAGTGTGACCTGTATTCAGGGGAGGAGATGACACAAAAGCATGAATCCTAGGAGGTGGGGATCATTATCGGCATAGCTGATGGTCCTTTCCTTTGAAAAACTTGGACCAAATTTTCTGGGACTTATTTTGAGGGCTTTTGAGTGATTCTACTATGAAATGCCCGTTCTTACTGGAAACCGATCATTGTCTCTAGTCAGAGCCCAGATATCTTGCCTCTGCTCTCTCTTGGTTAATTCTTTGTCCTTTTGGGTTATGCCTCCAAAATTTGGGCCTCCGTTCACTTCTTTTTTTTTAAATTAATTTATTTTGATTTATTGTACTCAAATGAAGTACAGCTGTTATTTCTCTGGTTGTATACAAAGTAGAGTCACACCATCCATGCAATCATATATGTACACATGTATGGGCAATGATGTCCATCCCATTCTATTATTATTCTCACACCCCCACCACAAACACACTCCTCCCTTCCCTCTATGCAATCCATCCTTCCTCCAGTCTTGCCTCCCTTCCACCCTGCATTATGTATCATCATCAACTTATCAGAGAGATCATTTGGCCTTTGTTTTTTTGGGATTGGCTAATCTCAATTAACATGACAGTCTCCAACATCATCCATTTACCTGCAAATGCCATGATTTTATTCTTCTTTATGGCTGAGTAATAGTCCATTGTGTATATATACCACAGTTTCCTTATCCATTCTTCTACTGAAGGGCATCTAGGTTGGTTCCACAATCTAGCTATTGTGAATTGAGCAGCTATGAACATTGATGTGGCTGCATCACTGTAGTAATCTGATTTTAAGTCCGTTGGGTATAGGCCAAGGAGTGGGATAGCCGGATCAAATAGTGGATCCATTCCAAGTTTTCTAAGGAATCTCCACACCGCTTTCCAGAGTGGCTGCAGTAACTTGCAATCCCACCAGCACTACATGAGTATACCCTTTTCCCCACATCCTCTCCAACACCTGTTGTTGCCTGTATTCTTGATAAAAGACATTCTAATTGGGGTGAGATTAAATCTTAAGGTGGTTTTGATTTGCATTTCTCTTATTACCAGAGATGTTCAACATTTTTTCATATATCTGTTGATTGCTTGTAGGTCTTCTTCTGTGAAGTATCTGTTCATTTCCTTGGCCCATTTATTGATTGGGTTATCTGTATTCTTGGTGTAAAGATTTTTGAGTACTTCATAGATTCTGGAGATTAGTGCTCTATCTGAAGTGTGTGTGGCAAAGGTTTTCTCCCACTCTGTAGGCTCTCTCTTCACATTGCTGATTGTTTCCTTTGATGAGAAAAAGCTTTTTAGTTTGACTTTATCCCAATTATTGATTCCTGCTTTTATTTATTGTGCTTTAGGAGTCATGTTAAGGAAGTCTGGTCCTAAGCCAACATGATGAAGACTTGTACCTACTTTTTCTTCTATTAGGTGCAGGGTCTCTGGTCTAATTCCTAAGTCCTTGATCCATTTTGAGTTGAGTTTTGTACAGGGTGAGAGATAGGGGTTGTTTCATTTTGCTGCATATGGATTTCCAGTTTTCCCAGCACCATTTGTTGAAGAGTCTATCTTTTCTCCATTATATGTTTTTGGCGTCTTTGTCTAGTATGAGAAAACTGTCTGGGTTTGTCTCTGCTTCCTCTATTCTATGCCATTAATCTACCTGTCTATTTTGGTGCCAATACCATGCCATTTTTGTTACTATTGCTCTGTAGTATAATTGAAGGTCTGGTATTGTGATACCCCCTGCTTCACTCTTCTTGCTAAGAATTGTTTTAGCTATTCTGGGTCTCCTATTCCTCCAAATGAATTTCATGATTGCTTGCTCTATTTCTATGAGGTCCATCATTGGGATTTTAATTGGAATTGCATTGAATTTGTAGAGTGCTTTTGGTAGTATGGTCATTTTGACAATATTAATTCTGCCTATCCAAGAACATGGGAGATCTTTCCATCTTCTCAGATTTTCTTTAATTTCTTTCTTTAGTGTTCTGTAGTTCTCATTTTAGAGGTCTTTCCCCTCTTTTGTTAGATTGATTCCCAAGTATTCCATGAAATAGAGGAGGAGGGAGCCCTTCCAAACTCATTCTATGAAGCTAATACATCCTGATACCAAAACCAGACAAAGACATATCAAGGAAAGAAAATTTCAGACCAATATCTCTAATGAACATAGATGCAAATTTTATTAACAAAATTTTAGCAAATCGCATGCAAAGACATATTAAAAAGATAGTGCACCATGATCAAGAGGGTTTCATCCCAAGGATGCAAGATTGGTTCAACATCCAGAAATCAATAAATGTAATTCACCACATCAACAGACTTAAAGTTAAGAACCACATGATTATCTCAATAGATTCAGAAAAAGCATATGATAAAATACAGCACCCCTTCATGCTCAAAACACTAGGAAAAAGAGAGATAGTAAGAACTTTCCTTAAAGTTGTAAAAGCTATCTATGCTAAGCCCATAGCCAACATCATTCTAAATGGAGAAAAATTGAAAGCATTCCCCCTGAAATCTGGAACAAGGCAGGAATGCATTCTTTCACCACTTCTATTCAACATCCTCCTTGAAACTCTAGCCAGAGCAATTAGACAGAGCAAAGAAATGAAAGGATATGAATAGGAAAAGAAGAGCTGAACTATCCCTATTTGCTGATGACATGATTCTCTATTTAGAGGAACCTAAAAATTCCACCAGAAAACTTCTGGAACTCATAAATGAATTCAGTAAAGTAGATGATATAAAATTAATGGCCATAAATCTAATGCATTTTTATTCGTAAGTGATGAATCCTCTGAAAGAGAAATTGGGAAAACCACCCCATTCACAATAGCCTTGAAAGTATTATTTATTTTAAGACATATACTGAACAATAAGTCATAGGATTTATTTTATTTTTTGCTTTGGGTGCAAATTAACAAATAACTCTAAAAGACATATTTCTCAAAATTTGAGCAGCCTATGAAAATTCCAACTTTGAAATTTGGAACTTATAATAAGATCAGATTTTGGGATATACTTATCAATGATTTAATTTCATTGAGTATTTATGAAAACTTGGTTTTCCATTAATTTTGGGAAGTCTTCTTTTTCTCAGGTTTATAACCCTAAGCAATTGTTTTTAACTTTGTAGACACTATTTTATTTTAGTCTGGGACACAGAAACACTTCTTTTCCTAACCCACCCCAAAATACATCTAAATTAATGAAGCGTTAGCTTCAAAACCACTGTCCATGGTTCTGATCATTCTGGCTGGTGGTCTCTTATCATAATGTACTGATTTACTTATTATATCATCTCACATCACAAGATATGAAGCTTGATCTTCTGGTATGCTCTTCTTATGAAATGGACTAAAATTCCCAAACATCCCATTTTCCTAAGGGTCATTTCTCTGGTGCATCGAAACTGTGGTTCTGTTTATTTTCTTCAACTACAATACCAGTTTTATATTTAAGAAATTTCAGATCTGTGTGTTTGGTGGAAAATTCAGCCAGAAGATATGCTCTCTGCCTTCTCTTGGGATTCTGAATTTTTTCGTAAAGCTGGATCACCAGGGGAGACATATTGTACTTTGTAATCTTAGCTTGTCATAGAAAAGTACTCACCAGGTTTCATATTATTATAGCCCTGGCTTTGGGGATACAGTGCAGGGAAGTTATGGACCATCGTGTGTGCTCATCATTTATTAACTTTTATCAAGTTTTGGTTGCTTTTTGACTCAATTTCTTCATATGAACAAGTGGACCAATAATTAATAATTCCTCACGAGACTCCATGAGGATTTAAAGAGGACATGTAAAAGATTGTAATTAATATATGTAACATGCTTAGGAGAATTAGCAACAAATTATAAACACTAAGTATACTTTATTGCTATTGAAGAAATTGTCATGTGCAATCCAGTAAAATTTGTTTATACAGTGCTATCCAAAGTTACTTTTCTTTCTGTGCTATTTTTTTCCAAAAAGAACTCTGGCCAGTAAAGATGCATGTTATATAGTAAGACAGAAAATGGTGAGTGCAATGGAAGGAGGAGAAACTAGAGAAAATATGGATGAGTAGATGAGAGCATTTCACAAAGTAAGACCCCAGCAAGAGCAAGAGCTGAATAAAGTAAATGTAATGTGGAGCAGCTTATCACTTCAAAACCCATACAAAAAAAATGAGAAGGGAAAATAACCAAAATAAGTCATATTCCAAACTCGGTTTTCAGGAATGGTTAAGAAAGGTTAAGAAAGGTGGTGAAATTAAGAGGGTATTTCTGAAATTTTGGTTTTAAATAAATTAGAGTCTTCAGTGAAGGAGGGAAGATGAGGTAAATGTACTAATCAGAGCAACTTAGTAGTTTTGTTTCTATAGAATTCAAGATGTAATTAGTTATCTTGGGTTGTAGAGTTGAAACTGTATAAATAGAATGGCTAAATAAGTCTTACTGTTTCGCTTTGCTGGGGAAAGGGCATAAAATGAGACTGTATTGACAAATCTAGTATATTGGGACAGGTTTCTCTAGAGAATCAGAACCAATAGCAGATTTATCTGTCTATTTAGATTGATTTATTTTTAGAAATTGGTTTCCAACATTTTGAGAGCCCAGGAGAGCCGATGTTTCAGTTTAAATCTGAAGACCAGCTTCTTTCAGATTTTCTTCTTTCTCAGAGGACATCATTCTTTTTCTTAAGATCTTAAACTAATTGACACACCCACTTACTGAGGTTGATTTGCTTTACCTAAAGCTTAGAGATTTACTTATTGATCTCATCTAAAACATTGCTTCACACCAACGTCCAGATGTATTTGACTACATACATGAGCACTGTGGCCCAGTCAAATTGACACATAAGATTAACCGTCACACCTGGATATAAGGTCAATGAATACAGAAATGATTTACCCAGTTGAAAACACTTTGACTCAATTTATCCTACAAGCATATGTTTACCTCAGGATTTCAAAAGTTTCCTAGTCAATATTTTAAATTGTGATTCCACCACCAGACAAAACATATTCACCTCTTTTGCTCCTCTTAACCAGTGGTACATCCATCCCCACTGGTTCTTCCTTGCCTAACGGCAGCATATGGGGTCAATCACGGCTGCTTTCTTAGCATGGGGTGTGCCCTTGCTCCTTCCCCACAGTCCCTGCTTTGTCACATTGCTTTCCTTCTTGCCTCCTGACCCCTAGGCCATTTATATACAAGTGTTGTCTGGTTCCTTTAGGCATTTAGGTTTTGAATCCTGATCATAGGACCTGTGTATGGCAAAGACTTGTAGACACAATCCCTTAATTGTTTGTTACTATTTAGATATGTCTCCTAAAAGCTCATGCATGCACAACAATGCAAGAAGGTTCAGAGGTGGAATAATTAGATTATTAGAGGTGTAACCTAATCAGTGGACTAATCCACTGATAAGGATTAACTGGGCTGTAACTCAGCAGGTAGGTGTGCCTGGAGGAAGTAGGTCACTGTGAGTATGCCCTTGGGGTTTACATTTTGTACCTGGTGAGCTGGGCTCTCTCTCTCTCTCTCTCTCTCTCTCTCTCTCTCTCTCTCCCCCTCTCTCCTTCCTGGTTTCCATGTCTTAAGCTTCACCATGCCCTTCCACCATGACATTCTGCCTCACACCATGCCCTTCCACCATGATGTTCTGCCTCATATTAGGTCCATATTTATGGAGTTGGCTGATCATGGACAGAGACCTCTGAAACAATGAGCCAAAATAAACTTTTCCTCTTCTAAATTGTTCTTGTCAGGTATTTTGGTCACAGTGATGAAAAGGTAACTAAAGCAATGTCTCTCATGATAGTTAAATGAAATAAACTGGAACAATTTCAGCAATTCTGGAAGAGCACAGCTGCCTTGGATGGGACCCATATTCCAACCACAGATACTTAGAATAAGCGATCTTCTATAGTAAGCATCTAATTTACCTCAGGCTTTCAACAGTACAAGCAATAATGGGGCTGTATTGCTCTCTCTGTATTGCTTATTGTCTGAAGAAAGCCAACTTACAGGTTTATATGGTCTGTAACTATGACTTATATAGCAATTTTAATGGAAAATAGAATATAAACTTTAAGATAAGTCATATGGATAAATAAAAGTATTGACTAGTTCCCTTTAGAATTGTCCATTCAATATTTCTTTTTTATTCGAATGGAAGGCTTTTATAAGTAAGACAGATGAAAATGTATCTGTGTGTTATAGGGAAAATATGACTTTTAAGGTCTGACAGTCTAAAATTTCTTAATAATGAGATTCACAATTGATACGTGATGCAACTCCCTGGTCATGTATGTGAGTAAATAGGAGCTGTATTTCTATGGGTCACTGCTTTCCGTGACCCTGTTTTAAAATACTTTTAAGAAGCTTTTTTTTTTTTTTTGAATTGGCAGAAAATATAAAGTATCTTAGAAATCCATACATGAGAATCTATTCATGGTATTAGCCATTCAGTTGAGCTAATGTACTATTTTTTACCTGTCAAAAGCTTTTAGGGGAGAAGTCCTTCTATGGAAGACATTGCCAAGGTCTAGAAAAAGGAACTCCTCGCTTTTTCCTAGTTATTATTTTCTAGTCTCTTGGAATTTAGTACAAATTCCATTTCTCCTTAAAAGCCTTGCTTGATTAACTCCCAACCAAATTATAGGACAAGTCATAGGGAACCAGGGTTGAGTCTGCAGGGAATCCTGTCTCTCATAGGTGCCAGTTGAGCCACAGGCATTGAGTTGTGTGAATAGATACATGTGTTCGGCTTTTGTTTTCTTAGGGTAAGAATGAAACAGAGGAGAGGAAGTGAGTGCAGCCTGTCTGGTGAGAGAGTAGAATGGGACAATACTTGATCTTCAGTTTGGCCTTGGGCTAAATCTAAATGGAATAGAAGGGGAAGTATTATTTTCATTTTATACCTATATGTAGTTTGTCTTCATCACAGTGATATTTAAAAGTAATGGAAAAATTTGGAATTGAGAGGTTTCCTCCTTTGGAGTGCGCCAGGGGAAAATACCTGATCAGAGCAATGACAGTGAGGGTATAAGCCAGTTGACCACAGCCAATGCTAAATAGAGGTTTGTTAGTAGAAGAAGTCTCTTAAGGTGTGTGTGTGTGTGTGTGTGTGTGTGTGAGAGAGAGAGAGAGAGAGAGAGAGAGAGAGAGAAAGAGAGAGAGAGAGAGAGAAAGGGGGGGCATAGGGAGCATTTTTCAAGGAGTCTAACCTTTGGAACTAATGAAGATGTGGGGTAGGATCAGAATCACAGGGTTCTACAGGACTACTCTTACAATATAGTACTAACCTGATCGCTTAAAAAATCCAATTTTCCAAGTGTGCTGTTTCTAAACTCCTACTACAAGCAACTGTGAATCAAAGAAAGCCTCAGGATCACAGTGCACAGGTAGAACGTCCAAAATTTCTTCAAGTACTCCACTTCTTTTTAAATGCAATTTTTAGTTTATATATATATACACACATATATATATATACAGTTAAATTACTCTTTTGAAGTGCTGTACTTTTATATATAGTTATTATATATCAATAACAATACAATAATCAACAATCAGAAAAGTACCACTGGCCCCAAATTCATTGATGATTCCTCTTGGAATCTATCTCGTTCCTTCCCCTTCAAATTACAAATAGAATGTTTCTCCAGATTTCCTAACATATAAACAGTTTCTTAGCTGGAAGAAATTAAATCAACCTCTGTGATCACCTCCCATTCCTTTGCCCTGACTCTTGGTTAATAAGTGAGATTCTTCTGCATTTTTAACCCAAGCTGACCAGAGTTATATGAGTAATTAACCTTTATCAAGCTAAGTCTCTGCTCTTCAGAGAGTGGGTAATGCCTGCAAGTT
This sequence comes from Glaucomys volans, assembly GCA_020662805.1. NCBI lineage: Eukaryota > Metazoa > Chordata > Mammalia > Rodentia > Sciuridae > Glaucomys > Glaucomys volans. Next base: position 2,736 of record JAJEJO010043123.1, on the reverse strand, counting down.
CAACTAGAGTGTAAATGAAGCTTTCATAGAGCTTTGCTAGTCTCTGATCAAACCACCATAAATATGGTTTGCTAAATAAATAAGTCTTCCCATGAGCAGGTGTTTAGACTCTCCACTTCTGGGCCTGTGAGCTGTTGAGGAGTTATCAGAACATGCCTAACTACTTTTCTGTGCCTCAAGCCACTCTGGTTTTAATAAGCCTTCCAGAGCACTCCAGGAAAAAAACATAACCCTGACTCCTCAGTGCAGGGATTCTCCCTCATTTTATCACTACTGGTTTAACTGACATAAAAGTGATTTTTTAAATTACAAAAAAGTTATCAACTCATTTCTTCTTGTTTTCTGTTTGCTTTCCTTTTTTTTTAAGACAACTTTTCAATTGCCAATAAAGTGAATGATGTCATACCCTTTGGATATACAATGAAAATGTAAAAGAAAGGACAATACGAAATGCAAAATAAAAAAGATGTATGAGGGTCCTGATTGGAGTTAGTGACCAGATTGGAAGTCTCATGGAGATTATGCACTGTCCTTCTTCTTTGGGGATTGGGTCTTAAAAATCTTGCACTAGGATGTACTTGTTGCCTTATTGACATCAAAGCACCCCAGTGTAGTGGTTTTTGACTATCCAGGAAATTGTTCACATATATAGCAAATAATTCAGTTGTAGTGTAAGGAAAAAAATAGAAATCTGACATATTTATGGGAGCTATTTTAAAAACTTTTAAATTTCAAGATTTACATTTTTCCTCAAAGAGAAGAAAATATTTTTTAAAATAGCTGTTTAAAAACAGATGAAGATGTTTCCAAACTGTACTATGCTTTAGTAATTTTGTAGGAGGGGGTGGTTATCAATATACTACACTTGTAGATAATAGAATATTCACATATTGTCAAAATATTTTGATATATATTAAGTCTTAAAGAATAAAAATTTAAATCTAAGCTTTAAATATATGCAAGTCTTTCCTAGACCTTCTATTTCAGAAATTCGAATTCTATTGAATATTAATTGCTATAGATACAGTTTACCTGCTCACAGTTGCATGTAGGTAAAATAACCTTAATGACAACAATTGCAAGTGTACATTTTGCTTTACAAAACTTAAGAATTTAAGCATTCATGTGGACAATCCTTTGGGTAGAAAATATGATTTGAGTCAGAAGAAATGAGAACCAATAGGAATCTTTTGCCAAGAGAGTAAAAATAAAAACCTGGGATATGATTGGAAATGTCCTATTTTCCATTATGAAAATAAACTCACCTCCATAATATTTATATTTCAGAGATCAAGTCTTGGAAGAAGCAAATAGAGAAAACTTTTCATTATGCTGTGTTTTTTTTTTTTTTTGTGAATTATGCCTATTCTAGAAGGGACTTGTACTAGCTACAGGTAGTAATAATAAAACTATGATAATAATGATTTCAATTTTCCAAAGTAGAGATTGAATTCATATAGCCCATAAAGAGGAGTCCTCCATAGGCATTATATGGAAGGAGAGATTAATAAACACATTTTATGGGTACCAGCGGCATTTCATGCTGTTGCTATGTTCACCCTGGGACTAGTCACATGATAGAGCCCCAGGGAGTTTTCTTCACAAGTGATCAAAGCCTGCACTTCAGATTTATGGACTTTGTCTAATCTGGATCCATCTTCTCTTCCTCCTTGGATCTGTGTTTCAGTGAATGGCCATATGGTCTGCAAGTCTCCGGCTTTCACATCTACCTCTCCATTGTCTTTCTAAAATAACATCTTAGTTCAGAACTTTTAATGTTTCTTGCCTAAATCATTTCCCTCTAGTTTGTATTTTCATAATATACTTCTAGTCTCACTGCAATTTCAATACTTTTTCAGATTAAAATTATGATTGTGGCATACCTTTCTTCACCTCTTGCTTCATTCATTCAGTAAATATTTATTGTGTATGTATTAGGTACTATGCTGTGTGCAGGAAATGCAATTGTGAACAAATGACTTAAGTATCATGTTTTCAAGATCTTTCTATGAGGGGATATACACAGTAAATACACAAAGGAAATAAATGTATGAAGATTCAGGTATGGATAAATATCTAAATTCTATGCAAAGCAAATGGTTTCACATATCAAAGTATCTTTAAAAAGTAGTAGGCATTATTAGGTAGGTGAGCAGAAAGTCCTCTCAGGTGAGTGTCAACTGCCATGTCAGTGAATAAGCCATGCATGTGAAAGTCAGGGCAAGGGCACCCTGGAGGTAGGAAGTAGGAAGTGCAAAGGCCTTGAGGCAGAAATGAGAATGTACTGGAGAAATGAAGAAAGTCAGTGTGAATGCAGTGTGAACAAGGCAGAGGGTAACAGGAAATGATGTCAAGATCAGAGAATAAAGCAAGATCCTTCCTGGTCATTTGAGAGCTTGAAGACCAAAACCATGGTCCACAGTTACTGATGTCATTCTTGCCTCCTTGACCTCTTTGGCTCCACAACAAGCAAGATCACATTGCATATCTTTGAACACTGGGTTTCCCACATTCTCTGAATGATCCCATCATTCCCATCATTCTCTGAATGATCTTCAGTGTCAGAATCTGGGATTCAACTTAGATGTTCAGTCATTTCTACAAACAAATTTGTTCCTTACTCCTGAAAGCTGATTGAGCTCCCCTATGATGCACTTTTGTTTTTGTGACACCTTATGCATATTATCTCACAGCAACACAGTGCTTCATTGCCACATTATTCACTTATTGCTTTCT
>JAJEJO010043113.1:561-18622 GCA_020662805.1 Glaucomys volans | reverse complement strand
TAGGGACAAATACATATCCCAATGGAGGTGCTGGATCTTTTTTTTCATGTCAGGTTTGTGGGTGCTTGGAAATGAAAATGTGGATTACCTGGGCAATGTCAGCTTCTCTGAATAAGGGAATGTCTCTGCAACTTCGTGAGGCACAGTCTACAAATATGCATAGGTAAAGGTAAGAGATGATGGATTACAGGATCTAAGAACTCATGAATAATATTTGCTCAGAAGTAAATAATCCCCATTCAGTTTTCAATCTTCCAGTTTTATGTGTGCAGACATTCCTCTCAAAATTCGTTGCAGTGAGATTATTTTCAGAAAGTACTGACCATTGAATTTTCAGGGCTCTATTTCTCCCCAAAATGCTACTGTCCTGGTTGAATCCCACTCAAGAAATACCTACTATGTTCACCAGTGATCTTGGCACATGAGAGCAAAAGAGAGGAGAGCTACAGTATGTGGAGTGGAAGGGGGTAGCATGCAGGAGTTTGGATTGAAAGAGTGGAATTTTCTGGCTCATGGTGGAGAATGCAAGTTTTCTCACTTCCCAGGTCTTGTTTCTTGGTCTTGGACAACTTGGGTTTCCATGAATGGCTTGGCTGTCAACATAGTTGTGCTACACATGCTGCCTGCAGTCAAAGAAAGATCCTCTGACAGCACATTGGTGTCACAGTTGCCATCACAACAAAAAGGTCTTCAAGTCCAGGCTGCTGCAGAGGAATGATCAAGTAAAGGACAGTCCTAGCTGTACTCTGAGGTGTCAAGAGGAAGCAGGTAAGTTCCAGTGGTCTTTAATTCACCACAAAAGAAATTCTAACCTATTGGAGAAGAGGACTAAGAATGTGCTGTGGGCATGGTGCCTCTGGCTTTGGCATATTTGACTCCATCCAAGAAAAGGGAGAATGCTGAATCCTTACAGGCTGACATACCATCCAGGTCTGTGAGGGGCAGATGTGCTCTCCTGCCTGCAAGAGGCATCATGATCTCCTGGGAATGGGGAAGCTGCTCCAGACAATTAGCCCCTACTGGACATAGAGGACAAGGAGGTGATGCAGGTTTGCCTGAGGATGGGTGGGTCAGCAAGCCTTTCCCAGCCTACAGCAACATGGCCCTACGAAGACACTGGTCCTGGACTGCACTCTCTGGTGCATTGCTGAGTCAGGAATCTGGCCTAGGGTCTAAGCAGATACTGGCAATGATATCCAATGTATGACATTTCAGAGAAGAGGAGTTTGCAGTGCAGTTCAGTGGGTTAGGTGAAGTTTGAACTGGAAAACATCCCACTAGCGCTGGTATGATTCCAAACCTTTCCATGAATGCCCCATCATGAGAGAGATTGAACCTGGGATTTAGGACTACTAAGTAGAAGTAAGAAGATGATGATCTCTCCAATGTTGAGGGGAATGAGTTAATCAATATTCAATAATGAAGGAACCAAACATATTGTTGGCAATGAGGAGAGACAGTCTATACTCACACCATCAGCCAGACACCACCACCCCTTCTGTTGACTACAATTATGGTGCATTCAGAAATTGTCTCCCTATGATGTTTCAAGGGGCCTCTCCACTCTCTTCAATGCAGGAAAAGTTTCACAATGTGACTTCACTTAAGTGGTAATTCTCTTGAACTGTCTATCACCTGTCTGATAAAAGGCCCTCTGGCATATTTACAAGGACCCCTTAAACAGAAGCTGGAAGAGGCAGACTATAGTTCAGTGTCATTGACCCTGGCACATCCATTTTCCATGAATGTGAAACTGTGAGATTAAACAAGTGCCTGATGAGGACAGGATGAACGGGTCCTAGAATAATACAGGGAAATCAAGCTTTACATAACCCCTGTGGCTCCTGAATAATATCAGCAGAAGTTAGTTCATGTTTTCAGGATCAATTCATAGAAGTCTTTAATAAATGATTGTAAAAATGCAAAGCAAAAAAAATGGAGTAAATTGATGGCCATGTGCAGCTGTGTTTTTTCTACAAGTCCATGTTTTCAAGTTGATATTGTGGTTGTGTTGGAAAATGTTAGGCTAGAAATCCACTTCTTTGGCAGAAATACTGGAGTGCACCTCTGAAAGCTTCTCCATCACAAACTCTAGTGAATGTGATATTTTAATGTCTTTCTTGCTGAAAGTCGATAATGTAATCCCAATATGTGCTAAATCTAAACTTCAAAATGGAAAAGGAAAAATATTCAATTTTAGACACTGGTGAGCATTTTCTTCTTGCACAACTTGCTGATTTGATCCAATTGTCAACATATAAATGAGAATGTTATAAACTCTACATTCCTCAGAATTGTTTCATCTTCAAGAATACTGCCAACATAAATCTTCTCCTAGTGCCACACACCTCCATTGTTCCCTCTGTTAATTGACTATTCCATGAGGAACTATAATTCTCTACTTTCTTAAAGGGACAGCATGACACTTTCTCTCCTCATGACTACCTAGACATTGGGACTTGATCTGCAACAAATGCTTCTCACTGGGTTATTCTCCAAAGCCATTATCAGAATTTGATAGATGTTTTAGGGATCTTCCTTAGGTCGTTTTCTTGCAGAGCATGCCACGTAATTAGGCCTGCACAACATGCAGTCATCTATTTTAATGACCCTATTCAGGTAATGTCAAACCTCTAGTATCAAGTGAACTCAGAAATGTTGGATAAGTTTCAGATTTAATTGGATGCCCATTCTAAGGAGAGTATTCAGTAAGCAGCTCTGGTGCCAGGAAAAAATGTTTCCCAGAGACCAAGATTGCTTGATTTGGTATTCCTGAAGATCAGACAACTCTCAGGAATGCAGAGGTGTAACATTCTTATTAATTTTCTGTCAATTGAATGGCATAAGCAAGTTCTACAATATGAAATTCTCCCAAGTTCTAAAATGCATTATTCTCTGTTTTTAGATTTTAAAGTTTGGATTGATCGCATTTTGGGGCTTCAGTGTTGCCTTTCAGCAGAGAATGACATTCATAATATCATCTCCACTAGTGATTGCAAAGGAGGGGATTTCTGGGGCACACTGCATTCTCTCAGAGAAAGAAGTGGGCTTCTACATCTCCAGGTTTTCATACAAAACCCCAGTATCAACTTGAAATCCAAGAGATGTAGATGAAATACAGCTTCCGGTTGCCCTGGTTGTACTGTTTGTTTTGCCTTTCATGTTTGTAGACATCATTTATTAAAGACTTGCATGAATTGGCACAGAACCCATAAGTTTACTTCCTCTGATATCAGTCAGATCATATGGGGGCTATGTGAAGCCTGATTTCCCTTATCACTCAAGATCCAGTTACACTACTAATGAAGCATTTTTTTTTCAGACTTTTTTTCAATTTGAGGAATGCCTTAAGAGATGCTGTGTAGGGATTGGTGACATATGGTATGTTCTGAAATTTAGCAAGATAATGAGAATTGATTCTGATATACATGTTAGGATGACCCAAGAAAGCCTATTTAAAATGATCCTCTTGTAGAAATGAAATGAGGGTCATTAGTGATGTGGCAGGATTGGTGTCATTGACTGAAATTCCCACAAATAAGGACTTAAATTTCAAAATGCTTTAGGATCTCATTTTCCAGCTCTTTAAGTCCTATCATAACTTTCATTCTTTTTTGTTTCCCTGATTTTCAAGTTTAGATTTTTCATGTATTGTGTCTTCACTGTTGCTTTGTAACAGAGATGCTTTTGTTTAGATTTGTGATCTTTTGCTGCACACCTTAATTCCATTGACAACATTCAGAAGTCCAATGCAAATCTGTACTTCTGTAAAGTCAAGTGTCTGGGTTTACAAGATGTTGTGTAGGAGGGCCTTTGCAACCAGGTCATTTACCAGGATAGCTTAATGTGTATATGGGTAATGAGATATCCCATATAAGCTTCAGGGAAGAGTCAGCAATGGGGGAGGGTTTTGTGTCCTCAGCAATTGCACTTGTGTTCAGTAACTGTCTTTGATGAGAGAATGATCTGACCTCTCCTTCTTGCAGCATTTGCATAGCATTCGCAGCTGAAGGAAGCTATTGGAATGTTTGGGAAACCACTCACATGTAAAACCTCTTTTAGATACCCTTCACAGAGGTTATATTCATTTCAAAAACCCATCTGCATGTAGTGCAGAAGAAATTTCCTTTGCTCCTTCCTGTTTGAATATTCAAATTCCAGGCATTCTAACATTCCTCTCTTTCAGTCACATGCATGTTCAATTCTTTGTGATGTCCTATAGCAATGTGCTCATCCTTCCCTCATCCAGCAATTGTTTCATCCCTCAATTTCACGTTTTGGTTGGATCATAGTTCCAGGGTGTGTGATGCTAGCCTGTAGTCAGCATTTTCAAGCTCTTGGTTAAGGTGTTTTTGGCAATGTGCCCAGGACCTTTGTTCAGAAAAGTGATATGCACCTCAAGAAAATTACGCGTTCAGTGAAGACACATTATGAAAATGTTTCTGTATCAAAGGTGAGTTGAAGGGTACATTGGAATCTCATAGCAAGACAATTTCTGAGTGCACCTTAATTGTAAGACAACATCAGACAAGTTTGGGCCTGGTTGGTGGACAGAGCATGGAATATCTCTCCAGGACTGCCAGGATCTTGATAGCCTCCATCCTATATGTTTAGAAATGAACACCCTCATCAAATTGTTGTGGATGTCAGCCACTCCTCACTGGTACTTAGAAGTTCTAAATCCCAATTCTCAGTTGTCTCCTGTAGGGGCATTTGTGGAAAGGTGTAGCATCATACCAGAAATGGTGTGTTGTTTCCCAGTGCAAACTTCACCTAACCCAGCAAGCCACCCCTCATGATCCTCTTATCTGAAATGTCATTGGCCAACATTGCAATTGATTGCTAATTCCCTAGCCAGATTGTGAACACAGCAATCTACTGAGTGAATCCAGACAAGCAAGATTGTCAGCATACGGTCATGACCCTGGGGCCTGTGCTTGACTTGGACACCCATTGGTCCTTTGGCACTCCTGTATATCTCCCTGATACACTACACCTTGTAGGGATCAATTTACTGCTGGTGATCCCCATCCCCAGAAAAGCATAAGGCCTGCGTCAGCCCAGTGAACACATCGTACCACATAGGTGGTATGAAAACCAGTCACGTTTCAACAGTGTAGCTAACCTTAAATGAAGCCCGATATCAGAAAGCACAACATGACATGCCCTATGCAGCCCATTATTCCTCTTCTCCTGTGTCAGACATAAGGATCACATTTGTGGCCAACAATGGACCCCAGAAATTCACCTGCTTTCTCTTCCCACTTCCCAGCATCCTTGGAAAAGAGCTTTTATTTTACTGCTCATCCGCAGTAGCCATAACCTGAAGAAATTTCTGTTGCCATGGCAACTGTGTCACCATTGTGCTATCATATGGCCCTTCTGTGACTGCAGGAGGTTTGTACAGCATACGAGGATAACAACCAAGCTATTCTTTGAAACCCATGTTGCCCATAACCCACCAATAAGCCCGGAACAGAGAAAAAATCTGCATTCTCCTACATGAGTCAGGAAATTCCAAGCCCTTCCAACCCAAACTCCTGAACGCAAGCCGCTTCCACTCTGCATACTGTAGTTCTTCTCTCTTGCTTTTCTGTCCCAGGAGCACAGGGCAACATGTTATCCATGTCTTGAGTAGGATCAAAGTAGTGTAGCAACATTTTGCAGATAAATGAAGGCTAGACAGTTTAATGGATAGAACATTGTGCAAACAAACTCACGGCAAATATGTTGAGAGAATTTCCTGCAAACATAACTACTGGAAGGTTCAAGGCAATGTGGATGATTTTTCTCTGAGCAAATGTTATTCATTGATTCAAAGGTCCTGGGAGTCATCACCTCTTCCCTTTCCCTATACACTTTTACACACTGCACGTCGCCAAGCTGCTGAGACATTTTGTAATTAGGGAAGCAGACTTCTCCCAGGGAAACCAACTGTTTCAAGCACCAAATTACCTGAGGGGAAAGACAGGTCCATCACCTCCACTAGGTTATTCATTTGTCTAAGCTGGTAAGAATTTCCTCAATGAAATGGGCAGCATGATTGAAAGGAAAGAGACAGTTGTGAGCAGTGTGGGATGGTAAGTACATGGTGTTCAGGTGTGAAAGATTCCCTCAATTTCTTATGGACCTGAAGATCAGTGGATATAATAATTCTGAACAAGAACTATCTCTCCTACTGCCACACACCTCTGTGTTTCCCTCTGATTATTTTCTGCTCAGTGAGGAGTTATAACTCTCTTTATTCTTAGAGGAATAGGGATGAAACTTTGTCTCCTCATGACTACTTCCACAGTGTGGTTTGACCTGCAACAAAATTTTCTAACTGGGATGATCTCCAAGCCTTCTACAGAATTTGATTAAATTTATTGGGCTCTGAACTGTAAACCACATCAAATAGTCAGGACTGCAAAACATTCAGTCACCTACCTTAAGGATCCTATTTAGATAATGCCAAACCTAGAGTATCTAAACCTTTCCTCCTCTGTTCAATCTAGTGAGCTAAGAAAGGTTGGATATGTCTCAAATTTACCTGGAAGTCCATTCCAGAGAGAGTATAAATCAAGCAGCTGTGGTGCTGGGAAAAAGTACTTCCGCAGAGACCAAGATTTCTTAGGAGTGGGTATTACTGAAGATAAGACAACTTGCTAAGACTCAGAGGTTGTAATGGTCTCATTAAAATGCTGAAAAGTATATTGCCTCAGCAGTTCTATACAATGAAAATGCTAATCAGGGCCTAAAATGGATTCTTCTTGATTTTTGGTTTTTGAAGTTTAGTTTGAGCATATCTTGGGACTTCATTGCTGCCTCTCAGCAGGGAACGACCTTCAAAAATAACACAAGAACTTGTGTTATCAAAGGAGAAGCTTTCAGTGGTGCAGTGCAATCTCTCTGAAGAAGAATTGGGCTTCTAATACTCAGCATTGTCCCACACAACCTCAATATCAACTTGAAAACTGAAAGATGTAGACAAAACACAGTTGCATGTGGCCCTGACTGTACTCAGTTTGTTGTCCTTTGCATGTTTATAGACATCATTTGTTAAAGACTTGTATGAGTTGGCCCTGAATACATAAGTTAACTTTTGCTGTTATTGTTCAGCATTTATGGACAGTGTAAAACCTGATTTCCCTGTGTCACTTGAGATCCAGGTTCATTATTAATGAAGCATGTTTTCAGACTTTTGTTCATTTGAGTGATGTTTTAAGAGATGCTCTTTAGGGTTGGGTCAGGGATGGTATGTAGAATCTCCATTTCCCCTGCCCTCAGTCCTATCTACCTTTCATACTTCTGTTGTTTTCTCCTTTTTCTAATTAGGTTTTTCCATGTACTGTGTCTTCATTGTTGCATCATAATGGTTATGTTTTTGTCCAGATTTGTGATGTTGTGTTGGCACTCTTTGTTTCCAGAGACATCATTAAGTTGTTCATATGCAAATTTGAACTTGTGTAAATTGACATGCCTGGGTGTATGTGCTGTGGTGAAGGAGGGTCTTTTATCCCAGGTCATATATCAAGAATGTGAAATTTATCTATACTTAATGAGGTATCACTTGTAAGCTTCAGTGTCGAGTCAGCAATGTGGTAGGGCATTTAGGTCCCCAGCAATTGCACTTGTGATCAGTAACTATCCTTGCTTACTCATGATCTGTCCATTACTTCTTGTATTTGCACAGCATTTTGCAGCTGAAAAAAATTCCTGAGAAGTATGGGGAGACCACTCACAAGGACAATCTCTTTAAAGTCCCTTCACAGATGTTGATATCCTCTCCAATACCCATTGGCATTTAGTGCAGAAGAAATATCCTTTACTCTTTTATGATTGAATATTCAACCTCCAAAGTTTCTTCCATTCCTCTATTTCAGCTGGATGCATGTTCAAATTCTTGTTATGCCCTGTAAAATTGTGCTCTTTCTGCCCTAATCAGGCACTTGTTTCATCCCTCAGGTTTCACATATTTGGGGAATCATTGTTCCAGTGTGTGTAACTCAGGCCTCTAGTTGGCATCTTCAAGCTGATGGTTAAGGTGTCCTTGGAAATGTGTGTTTTTATTCAGACAGGCGATAGGCAGGTCAAGAGAATTAGACCTTAAGTGAAAACACATTGTGAAAATGTTTCTGCATCAAAGGGCGAGTTGAAGAGGCATGTGGAAAATCATAGGAAGATAATGTCTTAGTACACCAAAATTTCAAGTCAGCAGCAGAGGTGATGGATCCCGGTATTTGGAGTGAGCATAGAATATCTCTCTGAGATTGCCAGCAACTTGCTCTCCTCCATCCTAAAAGATTAGTGATGAATTCCCTCTCTCCCCATTGGGGAGCTCACCTAGTCCTCACTTGTACTTAAAGTCCTATATTCCAGGTTCCAGTGTTCACCTATTGGGGAACTCATGGAAAAGTGTGGCCTGACACTAGAGTTGGTTTGTTTTCTGGTTCAAAATTCACCTAACCCACTTAGCCACCCTACATGCTCCTCTTCTCTGAAATGTCATTGGCCATTACTATGAGTGACTGCTAATGACCTAGCAAGATTCCTGACTCAGCAATGTACCTTGTGAGTCCATACCAGCAGGAGAGTTGTTGTAGGTCCATTCCCCTGGGTCCTATGCTAGGCATAGTGACCCAGCTGTCCTTGGGTACCCCCAGTTCTCTCTCTGGTACACTACTCCTGGTGGGGACCAATTGCCTGCAGGACTCCCCATTCCCAGGAAATTATATTTCCTACTGTGGCCCAGTGAGCACATTGCCCCTTGTAGACACGGACAGGATGACAACATGTCAGGTTTCAGAATGCTCCCTTATCTTGGATGAAGTCAAAGGGGACATGTTCACTACACACTCTGATTCCTCTTCTCCTGTGTTAAGAGGTTAGCATCGCATTTGTGGTCAACAAAAGACCCCTGGGACTCATCTGCTTCCTAATCCCTCTTCCCAGCACAGCTGCACACAGGAGCTTACTTTGAAGGTTTCTCTGCAGTAGGCAGAACCTGAGGAGATTAGGATTGCCATGGCAACCCTGAGGCCATTGTGCTGTCATATGTCTTTTTGGTGACAGCATGCCATATATGCATGGCACATAGGATGACCACAAGATATTCATGGAAACCCATGCTGCTTAAGACCAGCAAAAGCATTGGAAATGGAAAATACCTTCATTCTCCTTCATGAGCCAGAAAATTCCATGCTCTTACAAACCAAACTCCCGCATTCCATACTCTTTCACTCTGCATACTGTCTATTCTCTACTCTCTCTTTCTCTCATGTCCCAGGAGCACTGGGAAACATGTTAACCATTTCTTTTGTGGAATCAATCCAGATTAGCAGCATTTTTCAGAGAAATGAAGAATTGACAGTTCAAAGGATAGGACTATCTGCAAAAAAATCTCAAAACAAAGAATGTTGAGAGGAAATCCTGCAATCAAAACTACTGAAACTATGAAAACTGAATGAGGATGATTGTTTCTCTGAGCAAATATTTTTCATGAATGTACAGATCCTGTAAGCCATCACCTCTTCCCATTCCCTTTAAATATTTACACACTGTGTCTCACCAAGATGGGGAGACATTCTCTCCCTAGGGAAACAGACTTTTCCCTGGAAAACCAACTGTTTCAATCACCCACTTATCTGAGATGAAAAGCAAGGTGAAGCACCTCCTCTGGGGAGTGAATTTTTTCCACATGGTCAGAATTTCTCAAGTGAAAGGCCAGGAGGAATGAGAAGAATGAGACAGGAGTGAGCAGTTTCTGAAGTAAGGGCTTGGTGTTCAGGTGTGAAAGATTCCCTAAATTTTCTTTGGTCAGAACATAAAATATTTAGACCACAGAATCAGACCATATAATATTTTCTACAAAGATCAGACCATGTAATATTTTCTACAAAGGACTACTCTCCTACTGCCACATGCCTCCATGATCCATCAAATAATTGTCTGCTCATTGAGGAGCTATAATTCTCGTTTTACTTCAATGGAGAGGAATACAACTTTGTCTTCTCATGACTATGCAGATTTGAGATTTGACTGAAAAAGGTTTCTGCTGGATTTTTCTCCAAATCCATCTATTGGACTCTTCCTTCAGTTGTTTCCCTGCAGAGCATATCACGTAGTCAAGCCTTCACAACAAGCAGTCATCTACCCTAGGGAGCCCGTTCAGCTCCTGCAAACCCTCCAGTACCTTGATCTTTCCTCCCCTGTTCAATCAAGTGAACACAAATTGATAGGTCAACCTCAGATTTAATGGGAATAGCATTCTAAAGAATGTATTCAGCAACCAGCTATGGTGCCAGAAACAGGTACTTCCCAGGGACCTAGATTTCTTAAGAGTTGATATACCTGAAGATGAGACAACTATCAGCAATGCAGGTGCTTTAATGCTCTCATTAATATGCTGGCAAGTGTATTGCATCAACAAGTTATACAACATGAAAATGCTCACCAGGGTCTAAAATGGACTCTTCTCCATTTTTGGCTTTTGAAGTCCAGTTTGAACACTTTTGAGGCTTTGCTGTTGCCTTTCAACAGGAAATGACATTCCAAATTTCACCAGCACTAGTGTTTTCAATCAAGCTTTCTGGGTCACACTGCAGTCTCTCTGGAAAAGAAGTGGGCTTCTACAATTCAGCATTGTACAGCACAACCACAATATCAAATTGAAAACTGAAAGATGGAGACAAAACACAGGTACACATGACACTGGGTATACTCAGTTTGTTGTCCTTTGCATGTTTATATACATCGTTAGAATCTTGTATGAATTGGCACTGAACACGTAAGCTTGGTTCCACTGACACCATTCAGCAGCCACAAGGGCTATGCAAAGCCTGGTTTTCTTGTATTATTTGAGACCTAGGTTCATTATTAATGAAGCATATTTTCAGACTTTTTTATTTTCAGGGATGTCATAATAGATGTTGTGTAGGAATGGGTGAAGGATGGTATGGTCAGATATTTAGCAAGAAAATAAGAATGTTTTGATTCTGATGTTAATACAGGGATGAAGCAAGAAAATCTATTTAAAATAATTCTTTTGAAAAATGAAATCAGGGACATTAGTTAACTGGCACAATTGGTGTGGATATCTGTATTTCCTCACATAAGAACTTGGAATTTTGAAATTCTCTAGTATCTCCTGTTCTGTGCCTAATGCCTATCACACCTTTCATACTTCTGTTGTTTTCTTTTTTCTCATGATTAGGTCTATACACATATTGTGTCTTCATTGTTGCATTGTGACAGAGATGTAATTGTTTAGATTTGTGATGTTGTGATGCACTCTTGATTTTTACAGGCATCATCGTGTTCTCCATATGAAAAATTGTACTTGTGTACATTGAAGTGCTTGGGTGTACAAGCTATAGTTAAGGAGGGCATCCTACCAGGTAATATGTCAGGATAGCTAAATCTGCATAAGATTAATGAGGTATCCCTTGTAAGCCTCAATGTAGTATCATCAAGGGGTTTGGGCCTTTAGGTCCTCAGCAATTGCACAAGTGATCAGTAACTTTCCTTGCTAACACACCGATCTTGTGCCTACATCTTCCTGTATTTGCATAGCACTTTCCAGCTGAGAAATTTCCTGGAATTTTTCGGGAGACCACTCACAATTACAACCTCTTTAGAGTTGCTTCAAAGACATTGTTTTTCTCCCCAAAACTCATCTTCATTTACTGTACCAGAAATATCCTTTACTCCTCCCTGATTGAATATTCAGCTTTCAAACTTTCTGCTCTTCCTCTCTTTCAGCTAGATGCATAGATGCCCCTGGTTATATAGGTCTTCAAGGAAAAGCCTGGGAAGAATGAGAAAAATGAGACAAGTGTGAGCATTTGGGATTATAATGGTTTACCGCTCAGGTGTGCTTGACTCCCTAAATTTCCTGAGGTTCCCAAAATCAGAGCATATTATTCTTCCTACAAATGCTTTCTCCTACTGCCAAACTTCTCCATGCTTCCTTTTCATCATTGTCTGCTCCTTGAGCAGCTATAACACTAGTGGTCCTTAAACTGACAGGGAGAAATGTTTCTCTCCTCTTTACTTCCTAGATATTGGTATTTATCTGAAATAAATGATTCTTGTCGGATTGTTCTCAAAAGTGCTCTATGGAATTTCATAAAAAGTACTTGGATCTCTTTTGGGGGGGGTTCTGCAAAGCTTATCACATAGTCAGATCTACATAAATACAGTTATCTACCTTAAAGTGCCCCTTCAGTGCATGCCAACCCTCCAGTGTCTCAACTCTTTATCCTCTGATCAATCATGTCAACACAAACTTGGTTGAATGAGTATCACATTTCATGGAAGACAAGTCTAATGAGAGTATACAGCAAGCATCTGTGTGCTAATCAAAAATGCTTACTAAGAGAGCTGAATTTCCTAATATGCAATAGTCCTGAAGATGATAAAACTCTGAGGAACATAGAGGTTATAACTGCTTCATTAGTATTCTGACAAGTGAAATGAATCAGCAACTTTTAGAAAATGAAAATGGTCGCCAGGGTCTCACACTGATTCTTCTCCATTGCCACACTTTGAAGTTCAGATTTAGCACATATTGGTACTTCATTTTTTCCTTTCAGCAAGAAATGATATTCAAATTATCACCTGAAATAAGTTTCTGAAAGAGGAGCATTCTTGATCACACTGCAGTCTCTCTGCCAAAGAAGTGGATTTTTTTGACTCAATATTTTCCAACACAACTGCATTCTCAACTTAAAAACAGTGAAATGGAGACATAATACAGGGGCACTTGACCCTTGACTTACTCAGATTTTTGTGATTTACATTTTTACAGACATCATTTATTAAAGGTATGCATGAATTGTTCCTGAATATATGAATTAACATGCACTGATATCATTCAGGAGCCACAGGGATCATGTTAAGCCTGGATACCCTGTATCATTTGAGGCACAGGATCATCCTGTTCTCATTAAGCACATGTTTCATCCCTCAGTGTCATGTACTTGGAAGATGGTTTGCCAGGGTCTGTGGCACTGACTGGCAGTTTATATTCTCCAGCTGCTGGTTAAGGGGTCTTTGGAAATTTGCCGGAGGGCCTTTTGTCAGACATGCAAGAAGCAGTTCAAGAAAAGTAACCTTACATAAAATTACTTTATGAAGGTGTTTCTTCATTAAAGGAGGAGTGGAAGGGGCCTTTGGGAAATCATGCCACGAACATTTCTTAGTGGACCATAGTTGTAAGGAAACAGAGGTGATTGTGGGGCCTGGCCAGTGATGTGAGCATAGAATCTCTCCTGGATTGCCAGCAACCTCCTAGCCTCCATTCTTAATGTTTAGTGATTACCTCACTACCTTGACATTTTGGTGACAAGCATCTCCTTACATCTTCTTAGATTTCCTAAAACCCAGTTTCGAATTTTATCCTATTGGAGCATTTGTGGAAAGGTTTGGCTTCACACCAGAGTTGGTATGAGGGTTCCAGTTCAAAATTCACTTCACCAACCTGGCGCACAAACTCCTCTGCACTGAAATGTCATCCATTGACCATCATTGTGAGTGGCTGCTAAGGCCCTATGTGAGTTTGCTGAATCAGCAATGTATGGGATAAGTCCAGAATAGGACATGTGTATTCCTAGTGCCATGCCTCTGTGGTCTGGATTAGGTTTGGTACCCATGCATCTTCAGGCACTCCTGCATACCTCCCTCGTCCACTACACCAGGTGGGGATCAAATGAATGCAGCAGGATCCCCATTCCCGAGGAATCCTGATGAATCCTGCATCCAAGTGAACACATTGGCCTTTGTGAACGTGGACAGTATGGCAGCCTATCAAGCATCAGCAGAGTCCCATATCTTGGAAGGAGTCAGATGTCCCAATGCAGGGGTTCCCCACCCACAAAACATGCTGATTCCAATTCTTCTGGGCTAAGAGTTTAGAATTGCTTTTGTGGCAAACTCAGGACCGATGGGTCTTACCTGCTTCCTCTACCCTCCTTACAGCACAGCTGGACCAGCCCTTTTCTTCAAGGTTTCTCCTCAGCAGACAGGACATGAAGAGTTTCCTGTTGCCATGGCAACCCTGAAGTCATTGTGCTGTCATATGGTTTTCTGTGTCTGAAGATGATATGTCCAGTGCTGCTAGGATCACAGCCAAACCATTCACAAAACTCAATTGCATGAGGACAAAGAAAAAGCCCTGGGGAGAAAAAAAAACCTGCATTATTTGACATGTGCCAGAAATTCCACCATTTCAAACCAGTCACTTGCATGCAAGCCCCTTCCACTATATAAACCACTGCTCTCCTCTGTTTGACTCTCATATTCCATGAATACTGGTAAACAGTTTAGGCATTTCTTGAGTGGGATCAAAGCCAGTGTAGCAGGAATATGCAAATAAATGAAGGACTGAGAGATAAATGGACAGGAATTTCTGCAAGTAATCTCTAAAAATAATGTTGACAGTAATTTCTGTGCATAAACATACTAGAAGAAAACTGAATGCTGCAAATTTATCTCTGAGTAAATTTTATTCAAGGGTTCTTAGATCCCATGATTCATCACCTTTTCCCAATCCCTATACATATTTACAGATTTTGACTAATGACACTGCTGAGACATTTCCTTATTCAGAGAGAAAGACTTTGCCTAGTTAATCCACATTTTCCAAGCACCCACACACCTGAGGCTAAAAGCAAGGTCCAGAACCACGACTGGGCCATTCATTTGGCACCAGTGTTTACATTTTTCTCAAGGAACAGCTCAGGAGCATTGAAAACCATGATACAGGCATGAGCAGGTTGGAAACAAAATGTTTTGGTGTTCAGGGGTGAAAGAGTCCCTCAATTTCCTGTGGTCCCAAAGATCAGGGTATATAAAAATTTCTACACATGCCTACTTCTCTTGCTGCCACATGCCTCCATACTTCCATCAGATAATTATCTGCTTGTTTAGTATCTACAACATCCAGGTTCCTTAAAGGGACAGGGACAAATATTTTTCTACTCATTACTACCTAGAAATTGGAATTTGACCAGTGTCAAAGAGTGCTTGCTGGATTGTTCATAAGAGATCAACAGAATTTGATAGAAATTAGTTGGATTGGGCTTGGGTTGGTTTCTCTGCAAAGAATATCCCATACTTAGGTATGCAGAACATGCAGTCTTTTGCCATTAAGAGCATCTTCAAATCATGCCAACCCTCCAGTGTCTCAACATTTCCTCCTCAGATCAATCAAGTGAATACAAAATTGTTGGATATGTATCAGATTTAATTGGGAGCCCATTGTAAAGTGAGTATTCAGCATGCATCTGTGTGCCAGCCAACAGTGCTTCCCCAGGGTCCTGGATTTCTTAAGAGGCAGTATTCCTGAAGATGAAACAACTCTGAGGAGCATAGAGGTTATAGTAGTCTCATTAGCATGCTGCCAAGTGAATTGAATCAGCAAATCCTACAAGATGAAAATGCTCACCCAGGTCTGATATTGATACTTATCCAATTCTCATGGGATTTCATTTTCGCATTTCAGAAAGAAAGGACATTCAAAATAGAACCCTCACTAAGGTTGTGAATGAGAAGCTTTCTGGGGTGCACTCCAGTTTCTTTTTCAAAGAATTGGACTTCTAAAACTCAACATTTCCCAACACAAATACGCTATCAACTCGATAATAATGAAATGTAGAGAAAACACAGGGGCACTGGCCCTCAATTGACTCAGTTTTTTGTGCTTTGCATTTTTACAGACATCATGTATTAAAGGCTTGTATGAATTGGTCCTGAGTATGTGAATTAGCTTCTGCTGATTCAGCAGCCACTGTGGTCATGTAAACCCGGTGGCCCTGTATCATTTGAGGCACTGATTCTTCTTTTCCTCTTCAGGCACTCGCTTCATACCTGAGTTTCCTATTCTTGGTTAATGGTTGTGCCAAGATCTGTGACACTGATCTGTAGTCAGCATTTTCCAGGTGCTGGTAATGTGGTCCTTGGTGAAGTGCCAGAGGGCCTTTTCTCAGGCAGGTGATAGGCAGTTCAATAGGATTACCCCTTAAGTGACATTCAATTATGAATGTGTTTCTGCATCAAAGGTTGAGTGTAAGGGCAACTTGGATATTCATCGCAAGACAATTTCTGAGTGTACCATAATTGTAAGGCAACGGAAGAGGTGGTGGGACTGTTGGAGTTATCAGAAAAGTAAACACATTTATTTGAGTTACCTAAAGTTTTCTGTTTATTGTAAAATATTTTTTCTTGACATGACCTCTGTGTTTAGTAGAGATACCTTTTTCTCTGCTGTTTAGGGCTAGATAGTCATGCTAGCAAACATAGATCAGGCCTACTCATTTAGCTTAGGAAGATCCATAGGCCCTAAACTGACTAAAATTTCTGCCTTTGACGGTTTCTCTTGATAGTTATCAGGCACATTTGCTTCCAAATCTATCTTGTAGCCTCCAGTCTTATTCTAGGGTCTAAAGTATACACTTTAATTACATTTAAATATTTTTTCCTTTTTTTAAATGCCCAAGAATATCTCTATTTTGGTTTTGGCTGTTTTGCTAGGTGTTTAAGATCAAGCTGATCAAATTGACCTGTTCCTATCTCTAAAGAGTCAACTGAGTTCCCACAGGGGTCACTTGTGGGGGAACTTGAGAGCAGTTTCTTAGCTACTTTACTGCCTGCCATTTACTAGGTAAAATTTCCTTGATGAGGTGCCTCAGCTTGGAAGCATCAGGGATGTTTCCTTTTCCAATGAACCTCCTCTTCAGCAGGTGCACTGATTGGCTTTTCTTCCTCTAGTGGTCTCATCAATCTCCCTGATCAAGAGATTGTGTGGCCCAGAGTTGCAAAGTTCCTTAGAGAAGCTCTGTTTTTCTGTGGATGCAGGCTGACACTGAGGGCAAGAGCAAAATACTGTTTCTTCTTGGTCCTCTTGTGCTAATCTTGATCTCTAAGTTTGATTTTAAACATCCAGCAAGCCAGTCTCACCAGTCATAAAGTAAGAGTACTGGTCTTTAATGTCTATAACTTTACAGTTATTTACTCCCTTTTATTTAATTTGGTCTATGTTATCTCATCTGTTCTATAGGTGATTGCTTTGTATCTCAAATTAATCTGTTTGTTCTTGAAGCAGTACATCTGCAAAACAGTAATCAGTTAACAGTTACAGAGCTTACAGAGAAAAAAATGGAATTAACAACAGTAAAAACATATTTAGTTATGTAATAGCTATCTTAAATTTTGGCTGAGCTATATATTATATGCCCTGATTGAGATCACAGTAATTTTACAACAAAAAACAATCTTTTGAATGTAATTTTAAATGAATTGATGTCTCCCTTATTTTGGCGCCACTGTAACATGTAGTAAGGTGGGAGGCAGAGCCTTATCTCAGGTTAGGTGAGCTTTTCACAAATCTTAGGTAAAATGGTCTAGTTCTGAAGCAGAGCTTGGCCTCTTTTTAAATGTCTTTCCACAAAGTTTAAATATACTGTTTCCTAAGTCCATATCAATGTTATCACAATATATTACTTCTAAAACATAAATAAAATAAAGTATTAAAATTTTCTCTTTTGTAGTAAAGTGACAGTGTTTTCCTGTTTCTTAATTTTAACCTTTAAACAGATCAGTCTCTTACTATCCTTTAGAAATACATTTACATTTTTATCCCAGTGTAGAATGTAGCATAAGGCTCAGGTCCAGTTACAGAATATTAAATGATATAAATAAATCTCCAATAAATTTAGTATTTTTATAAGTTTAAAATTACCATTACAGACAAGTTTAGTTTGAGAAAAAGAAGCTTGATCAAAATTTTTTCTAAAAACTGGAAGATATGAATACATTTAGTATGCCATACTGATGTTTTTATATTAACCAAGTTTAGTTTTAAAGGAAATTTAGACTTTGTAATATAGTGCAATCATCTCAAATTACAGTTGCTGTTTAACCAGAGTTGTACAAACCCCCAAATTTAAGACTAGTAGCTCTAGAGAACAATAAGCAACAGACATAAGGTCAAGAGAATATTAATGTTCCAAGAATTATTGGTTAGTTTAGCATACAGACTGAAATTTGACTTATATCACCACATCAACACTAGACCCTAAGG
>JAJEJO010043110.1:169-36664 GCA_020662805.1 Glaucomys volans | reverse complement strand
TTGATTTCAGCTCTGATTTTGATTATTTCCTGTCTTCTACTACTTTTGGTGATGATCTGTTCCTCTTTTTCTAGGGCTTTGAGCTGTAATGTGAGGTCATTGATTTGTTGACTTTTCATTCTTTTATTAAATGCACTCTCTGCAATGAACTTTCCTCTTAGCACTGCTTTCATAGTATCCCAGAGATTTCGATATGTTGTATCTTTATTCTCGTTGACCTCTAAGAATCTTTTAATTTCCCCCCTAATGTCTTCTGTTATCCATGTATCATTCAATAGCATATTATTTAATCTCCAGGTCTTGGAGTAGTTTCTGTTTCTAACTTTATCATTGATATCTAATTTCATTCCATTATGATCTGATAGTATACAAGGTACTATCTCTATGTTTTTGTATTTGCTAAGAGTAGCTTTGTGGCATAACATATGGTCTATTTTAGAGAAGGAACTATGAGCTGTTGAGAAGAAAGTGTATTCGCTTTTTGATGGATGGAATATTCTATATATGTCTGTTAAGTCCAAATTAGCGATTGTGTCATTGAGTCCTATGGTTTCTTTGTTCAATTTTTGCTTGGAGGATCTGTCCAACGGTGAGAGAGGAGTGTCAAAGTCTCTGAGTATTATTGTGTTTTGGTCTATTTGATTCCTGAAATTGAGAAGGATCTGATTGACATACATGGATGCGCCATTGTTTGGTGCATAAATATTTATGATTGTTATGTCTTGCTGATTTATGCTTCCTTTAAAGAGTATGAAATGTCCTTCTTTATCCCTTCTGACTAACTTTGGCTTGAAGTCTGCTTTATCTGAAATGAGAATGGAAACCCCAGCTTTTTTACTCAGTCCACGTGCATGGTATGCTTTTTCCCAACCTTTCACCTTTAGTCTGTGGGCATGTTTTTCCATGAGATGAGTCTCTTGAAGGCAGTATATTATTGGGTCTTTCTTTTTAATCCAGTCTGCCAGTCTATGTCTTTTGATTGATGAGTTTAGGTCGTTTACATTCAGGGTTATTATTGAGATATGACTTGTATTTCCTGTCATTTTAGCTTTTTTAGGGTTTTTAGCTTAACTTTGTTTCTCCTTTGATTGACTCTTTCTTTAGGATAATTTCTCCCCATGATGACTGAGATTGTTATTTTTCGTTTCTTCCTCTTCGAATATATTGTTGAGAATGTTCTGTAGGGCAGGCTTTCTCTTTGTGAATTCTTTAAGCTTTTGTTTATCATGGAAGGATTTTATTTCGTCATCAAATCTGAAGGTAAGTTTTGCTGGGTATAAGATTCTTGGTTGGCACCCGTTTTCTTTCAGAGCTTGAAATATGTTGTTCCAGGCCCTTCTTGCTTTTAGGGTCTGGGCTGAGAAATCTGCTGATATCTGTATCGGTTTCCCCCGGTATGTAATCTGCTGCTTTTCTCTCGCAGCCTTTAAAATTCTATCTTTGTTTTGTATGTTAGGTATTTTCATTATAATGTGCCTTGGTGTGGATCTGTTGAAATTCTGTGCGTTTGGTGTCCTGTAGGCCTCTTGTAATTGATTTTCCATCTCATTCATCATATTTGGGAAATTTTCTGATATTATTTCATTGAACAGATTATTCATACCCTTTGTTTGTATCTCTGTGCCTTCCTCAATCCCAATAACTCTTAAATTTGGTCTTTTCATGGTGTCCCATATTTCTTGGAGGTTTCATTCATGATTCCTAACCATCTTCTCTGTTTGTTCGACTTTGTTTTCAAGATTAAATATTTTGTCTTCATTGTCTGAGGTTCTGTCTTCCAAGTGATCTATTCTGTTAATTATGCTTTCTATTGAGTTTTTAACTTGGTTGATTGTTTCCTTCATTTCCTTGTTTCCTTCAAGGATTTCTGTTTGTTTTTTTCTCAGAACTTCTATCTCTTTATTGAAATGATTCTTTGCTTCCTGCAATTGCTCTATTAGCTGATTGTTCATAGTCTGAATCTGCTCTCTCATCACATCATTCTCTTCTTGGATCATTTTAATTATGAACATTCTGAACTCCCTTTCTGTCATTCCTTCTATCTTGCTGTCTCTGGGTTCTCTTGATGTATCATCTAGGTTTGTTTGGGACACTTTCTTCCCGTGTTTTCTCATGCTGCTCATGTATCTTCCCCTCTAGTAGTGCAAATCAGAGGGATTGCAATTTCCCTGTAAAGACTTAGGGCATCCCTGCAGATTTCCAGTAACTCACCAGATGTTTGAGAGGTGCTTGATCAAGTGGTGACCCAAGAAAGCTTCTGTCTCACTACCTCCAGGTTGGGAATGATCAATGCTTCTGGGCAGAGGCAACCAGGAGAAGCAGCACCGTGGCCCCGCCAGAAGGCCTGAGCTTAGGTCCGAGGGCTCAGATAGCTGAAGATGGTGACTCTCCACCAGGGAAGCTGCAGAATGGCGCCGAAGGGCCCAAATTCCCCGCTGGACCCAGCAAGCAGCTCCGCTCCCCGCCAGATCTCACCCGGAGCTGCAGCGCCGTGTCCTTTTTTTTTTTTTTTTTTTAATGATATTCCCCTTACCATGATGACAAAAGAAATATATATCCACTGAGAACATTTGTACTGGCAGGGTCTATAATTAATTGTACTCACATCCCTCCTTTCTGTTTCCTCCAGGAAGATAGGCCTATTGGAATCCTGAGTTGCCTGCCAAAGTAATGGATCTGAGTAGGAAAGGTGGACTGTAATGGGTGTAGAGGGAGTCTCTTTCCCAGCTCTCCACTAATTAGTACTTTTCTCTTACAAAATTCCATGAGAGCCAACAGAATCTTATCTAATTCTCCAAGACATCATATATCCTCATTCCTCTGGATCTTCATTTATCCCTGACAGTCTTATTTGAAAATATTTTCTCTTTAATTATTTGATTGTGTTTTGTAGCTGAGGAAAATTTAGACTGATAGTTAACAACACAGAGTTGAATCACAGAATATTAATAGTCTTCCTTTTTTCCTTCTCCCCCTTTCTTTCTTCTTTCCTTGTTTTTTTAAGCTTTAGTAGATTTCTTTCCACATAGAAAAGTAATAATACATTTTTCCTTTTGCTCTTCCATAAGGCTTGCTCCCAAGAGTAAGAACGGTCACTCTTAGAATTTTCTTTTTTTTTTTTAATTCACACAAGGCATTTATTCAGAATATCAACAGTTCAAAATATTTAATATTTAATTTCAGAATATTAAAAAATAAATTCCTAAGAATTTCCTGGCAAAATAGCAGTCATATCAATGAATAGAGAATCAGAGGGACTTCAGATCCTTCAGTAGATGTTTATTAGTAAAGAGTGTAATAACATCAGATGTTTAGCCACATAATTTTAAACCAAAAATTATACTCAGAAAAATCTCAATCGTGAGTGGGAATAGAGAGAATTTTTCAGGTATGCAATACTATATTTGCTTCTTTATATATGACTCTTCTTAGGATCGTGTTAGATAACTGAAACACATAAATAGGGAGAACCAAAGAATCAAAGAATCACATCCAGGAACTAGGACCTTTAATTCAGAGGGATGGCAAACAAAAGTAGTTGGAAACAGTGCTGCCACCAGCCCTAGAGAGAAGGATCATGGAGAATTGTGGAAGAAGTTCAGAAAAATAAAGTGAGCATGTGTAATGATTAAAATGATTGGAAATCAGTAGCACACAGATGTATTACTTATTGTCATGTTAAGAGTCTGTTAGGAAACCTGTAAAATGTATAATAGATATTCAAAGACATTTTGATTAGAGAAAGAAATAACAAATATTAATTGAAGCATTGAAAGAATAGAAAGAAATGCTGGAGAAAAGGTAGTAAAGATATGAAAATGACACAAGTGGAAATTAAATATAATACCAACATGATTACATAAGGTACTACTAGAAAATTATTTGGAAGTACAGAAATACATGTCAAAAGACATTAAATTGTTTATTGTTTCCCATAATGGGTAAGGAAATGTGAAGCAGGAAACTTCTATTTTCTTATGGTATTTTCAAAGTTGTTTAAAAATATGTATATATATATATACATATTTTTAAAATTTTTACAGACTTCATTTTGATTCATTGTACACAAATAGGGTATAATTTTTCATTTTTATGGTTGTGCATGAGGTACATTCACACCATTCATGTTAATCATACATGTACATAGGGAATGATGTCTGTCTCGCTCCACTATTTTTCATATCTCCTCCCACTTCCCCTCTCATTTCCCTCTTCATCATCTAAAGTTCCTCCACTCTTCTCTCACCCCCAAGCCCTGGCCCAATTCTATAACATCATCCACTTATCAGGGAAAACATTCGGTCTTTATTTTTTTTGAGATTGGCTTATTTCACTTAGCATGATAATCTCCAATTCCATCCATTTATCTGCAAATGTCATATTATTATTCCTCTTTATGGCTGAGTAGTATTCCATTGTGTGTGTGTTTATATATATATATATATATATATATATATATATATATATATATATCTCACAGGGTTTTTTTTATCCATTCAACTGTTGAAGGACATCTTGGTTGGTTCCACAGTCTAGCTATTGTGAATTAAGCTGCTATAAACATTGTTTTGGCTGTATTACTACACAATGCTAATTTTAAGTCCTTTGGATATAAACCAAGGAGTGGGATAACTGGGTCTAAAGGTGGGTCCATTCCAAGTTTTCTGAGGAATCTCCACACTGCTTTTCAGAGTGGCTGTACCAATTTGCAACTCCACCAACAAAGTAAAAATGTGCATTTTTCCCCACATCCATGCCAACATCTATTATTGTTTGTGTTCTTGATAATAGCCATTCTAATTGGAGTAAGATGAAATCTTAGAGCTATTTTAATTTGCATTTCTCTAATTACTAGAGATGTTGAACACTTTTTCACATATTTATTGATCTCCTGTACATCCTCTTCTGTAAAGGGTCTGTCCAGACCCTTGACCCATTTATTGATTAGGTTCTTTGTATTTTTGGTGTAAAGTTTTGTAAGTTCTTTATAAATTTTGGAGATTAGTGCTGTATCTGAAGTGTGTGTGGAAAAGATTTTTTCCCACTCTGTAGGCTCTCTTTTCGCATTATCGATTGTATCCTTTGCTGAGAAAAAACTTTTTAGTTTGAGTCCATCCCATTTATTGATTCTTGCTTTGATTTCTTATGCTTTGGGAGTCTTGTTAAGGAAGTCTGATCCTAAGTCAACATGATGAAAATTCGGGCCTACTTTGTCTTCTATTTGTTGCAGGGTCTCTGGTCTAATTCCTAAGTCCTTAATCCATTTTGAGTTGAGTTTTGTGCAGGGTGAGAGGTGGGGTTTAATTTCATTTTATTACATATGGATTTGCAGTTTTCCCAGCACCATTTGTTGAACAGGCTATCTTTTCTCCATTTTATGTTTTTGGCTCCTTTGTCTAGTATGAGGTAACTGTATTTTTGTGGGTCTGTCTCTGTGTCTTCTATTCTGTACCACTGGTCTGCCTATCTGTTTTGGTGCCAGTACCATGCCGCTTTTGTTACTATTGCTCTGTAGTACAGTTTAAGGTCTGGTATTGTGTTACTTCCTGCTTCACTCTTTCTGCTCAGGATTGTTTTGGCTATTCTGGGTCTCTTATTCTTCCAGATGAATTGCATGATTACTTTCTCATTTCTATGAGGAATGTCATTGGAATTTTAATTGGAATTGCATTGAATCTGTGTAGCACCTTTGGTAGAATGGTAATTTTTTTTTTTTTTTTCCTGAACCAGGGATTGAACTCAGGGACACTCGGCCACTGAGCCACATCCCCAGCCCTATTTTGTATTTTATTTAGAGACAGGGTCTCAATGAGTTGCTAAGGGCCTCGCTAAGTTGCTGAGGCTGGCTTTGAACTCGCGGTCCTCCTGACTCAGCCTCCCAAGTCGCTTGGATTACAGGCGTGTGCCACCACGCCTGGCAAGAACGGTCATTTTGACAATATTAATTCTGCCTACCTAAGAACATGGGAGATCTTTCCATCTTCTAAGGTTTTCTTCAATTTCTTTCTTCAGTGTTCTGTAGTTTTCATTGTAGAGGTCTTTCAACTCTTATTAGATTGATTCCCAAATTTTTTTTTTTTTTTTGAAGCTCTTGTGCATGGAGTGGTTTTCCTAATTTCTCTTTCAGAGGATTCATCACTTATGAAAAGAAATGCATTAGATTTATGCGTATTGATATTATATCCTGCTATTTTGCTAAATTCATTTATTAATTCTAGAAGTTTTCTAGTGGAGTTTTTTGGGTCCTCTAAATATAGAATCATGTCATCAGCAAATAGTGACAACTTAAGTTCTTCTCTTCCTATTCTTATTCCTTTAATTTCTTTGGTCTGTCTAATTGCTGTGGCTAGTGTTTCAAGGACGATGTTGCATAGAAGAGGTGAAAGAGGGCATCCCTGTCTGGTTCCAGTTTTTAGAGGGAATGCTTTCAGGTTTTCTCCATTTAGAATGATGTTGGCTGTGGGCTTAACATAGATAGGCTTTACAATGTTGAGGTATGTTCCAACTATCCCTACTTTTTCTACTTGTTTTAAGTATGAAAGGGTGCTGTATTTTATCAAACGCTTTCTCAGCATCTATTGAAATAATTATATGATTCTTAATTTTAAGTCTATTGATATGATGAATCAAGTTTATTGATTTCCAGATGTTGAACCAACCTTGCATCCCTGGGATAAATCCCACTTGATCATGGTGTACTATCTTTTTAATATATTTTTGTATGCAATTTGCCAGAATTTTGTTAAGGATTTTTGCATCTATGTTCATCAGTGATATTGGTCTAAAGTTTTCTTTCTTTGATGCATCTTTGTCTGATTTTGGTATCATAGTGATACTAGCTTCATAGAATGAGTTTGGAAGGGTTTCCTCCTTTTCTATTTCATGGAATACTTTGAGGAGTATTGGTGTTAGATCTTCTTTAAAGGTCTTATAGAATTTGGTCCTGAGAATCCATCTGGTCCTGAGCTTTTCTTGGTTGGTAGGCTTTTGATGGCTTCTTCTATTTTGGTGCTTGAAATTGACCTGTTTAAGTTGTGTATGTCTTCTTGATTCAGTTTGGGAGGATCATATGTCTCTAGAATTTGTCAATGTCTTTGATATTTTCTATTTTGTTGGAGTATAGATTTTCGAAGTAGTTTTTAACTGTGTTATGTATTTCAGTGGTGTCTGTCATGATTTTTCCATTATCATCACAAAGTCTAGTAATTTGAGTTTTTTCTCTCCTCTTCATTAGTATGGCTAAGGGTTTATCAATTTTGTTTATTTTTCAAAGAACCAACTTTCTTTTTTTTTTGGTACTGGGGATTGAACCCAGGGACACTCGGCCACTGAGCCACATCCCCAGCCCTATTTTGCATTTTATTTAGAGACGGGATCTCCCTGAGTTGCTTAGAGCCTCGCTAAGTTGCTGAAACTGGCTTTGAACTAGCGATCCTCCTGTCTCAGCCTCCCAAGTGCTGGGAACACAGGTGTGCACCACCGCGCCTGGCAGAACCAACTTTTTGTTTTGTCAATTTTTTGAATTGTTTCTCTTGTTTCAATTTCATTGATTTCAGCTTTGATTTTAATTATTTCCTGTCTTCTACTACTTTTGGTATTGATATGTTTTTCTTTTTCTAGAGCTTTGAGATGTAATGTTAGGTCATTTAGTTGTTGACTTTTAATTTTATGAGCTCAATGCAATGAACTTTCCCATTAGTACTGCTTTCAGAGTGTCCCAGAGATTTTGATATATTGTGTCATTGTTCTCGTTTACCTCTAAGAATTTTTTTATTTCCTCCCTGGTGTCTTCTGTTATCATTGCATCATTCAGTAGCACATTATTTAGTCTCCAGGTGTAGGAGTAGTTTTTGGTTTTTATTTTATCATTGATTTCTAATCACATTCCATTATGGTCTGATAAAATAAAAGGTAATATCTCTATTTTTTGTATGTATTAATAGCTTCTTTGTGGCATAGTATATGGTCTATTTTGGAGAAGGATACATGAGCTGCTGAGAAGAAAGTGTATTTGCTTGATGATGGTTGAAATACTCTACACATGTATGTTAAGTCCATATCATTGATTGTATTATTTAGTTCTGTAGTTTCTTTGTTCAGTTTTTGTTTGGAGGATCTATCCAGTGGTGAGAGTGGTGTGTTAAAGTCACCCACTATTATTGTGTTTTGGTCTATTTGATTATTAAAATTGAGATGAATTTGTTTGATGTACATAGATGCTCCATTCTTTGGGGTATAAATATTAAAATTGTTATGTCTTGTTGGTTTTTGGTTCCCTGAATCAGTATGAAATGTCCTTCCTTATCCCTTCTGACTAACTTAGGTTTAAAGTATATTTATCTGATATGAGGATGAGACCTCTGCTTTTTTAGAGTCCATGTGCATGGTATGCTTTTCTCCATCCTTTCACCTTTAGTCTGTGGATGTTGTTTTTTATGAGACGAGTTTCTTGAAGGCAGCATATTGTTGGGTCTTCCTTTTTGATCCAATCTGCCACTTTATGTCTTTTGATGAATGAGTTTAGGCCATTAACATTCAGGGTTATTACTGTGATATGATTTGTATTCCTGGACATTTTGGTTTATTTTTGGTTTTTACCTTGACTTGGTTTCTCCTTTGACTGGCTTTCCTTTAGGGTAGTTCCTCCCTTTGTTGACTTGTATTGTTGTTTTTCACTTCTTCCTCATGAAATATTTTGTTGAGAATTGTCTGTAGTGCAGGCTTTCTATTTGTGAATTTGACTTTTGTTTATCGTAGAAAGATTTTATTTCACCATCAAATCTGAAGGTTAGTTTTGCTGGGTATAAGATTATTGTTTGGCATCCATGTTCTTTCAGGGTTTGAAATATATTGTTGCAGGCCCTTCTTGCTTTTAAGGTCTGGGCTGAACAATCTGCTGATATCTTTATTGGTTTCCCCTTATATGTAATCCGATGCTTTTCTCTTGCAGCCTTTAAAATCCTATCTTTATTTTTTTTGTGAGGTATTTTCATTATAATGTGCCTTGATGTGAATCTGTTATAATTTTGCACATTTGGTGTCCTGTAAGTCTCTTGTATTAGAGTTTCCATTTCATTCTTCGGGTTTGGGAAATTTTCTGATATTATGTCATTAAACAGGTTATTCATTCCTTTGGTCTATATCTCTGTGCCTTCCTCAATCCCAATAATTCTTAAATTTGGTCTTTTTATATTGTCCCATAATTCTTGGAGGTTCTGTATGTGATTTCTTACCATCTTCTCAGTTTGGTCAACTTTATTTTCAAGATAAAATATTTTGTCTTCATTGTCTGAGATTCTGTCTTCCACACAATCCACTCTGCTGGTGATGATTTCTATTGAGTTTTTAATTTGGTTTCTTATTTCTTTCATTTCAAGTATTTCTGGGTTTTTTCCCAAAAATTTCTATCTCTTTATTGAAGTTCTCTTTTGTTTCCTGCATTTGCTCTTTTAACTGTTAATTGGGGTGACCATGCATTGCCTGCATTTGTTCTCTTACCTCATATTTTACTTCTTGGATCATTTTAATCATGTAGATTCTAAACTTTCTTTCTGTCATTTCTACTGCCATGCTGTCATTTGACTCTGTTAAAATAGTGTCTTGATTTGCTAGGGACATTTTTTCCCCTGTTTTTTTCATATTATTTCTGTATATTCTCCTCTATCAGTGAAGAACTGAGGTACTGCAGCTTCTTCCTGTAGGCTTACTGTGTTCCTACAGGATTCCAATACCTTTCCTTTGAGGGGAACATCATTATCAGCAGCACCCCATACAAACAATATGCAGTACTACATCAAAAACTCCCTATAAAGGCATTAACAATTTTCAGCAAACAAATAGGACAAGATCAGTTATTATCTACTACATAGTCATTAGTTTGTAATGAACTTGTCTTTAGAATTTTCTAAGCATACATATATGGTAACCCCAAAACACTTATCACATACATACACACATACTTTATTAATTTAGTCACATCATGTAATAGACTGCTCTGAAACTTGTCCTTTTTTTAAAAACAGCAGATCAAAACCACTTTTTAGAGTGTGTAGAGGTCTGCCTGATATAAGAGCAGAATGATATTGAATAATACATGCATAATTTCTTTTACTATTGCTATTCAAATGGGTGCCTAATGTATTATTGCAAATAATACTTCCTCAAATTAATATTTCTGTAGTATTGAGGTCTTAAAGTGACAACAAAGTGGGGGAACAATCAACTTTGGCTGGGAGAGATACTTTATTACCAAAGTTACTTAGAATTTTGTTACATCATGATAATAAAAAGACCAACTTTTGGTTTGTTTATTTGTTTGTTTGTTTGTTTGTTTGTTTGTTTATTTTCTATGGACTCCCTCATTGCTTATATCCTAGACAGGTCTTTCACTGAACCACCCTTGATAGGTTATTGAGTTCTTAATACAAGAGTTGCTTAGTTTAAAAAGGTGCACACATTTGAAACTGATGATCCCTGTCCCTTACTCCTCCCATCCTCAAAATGTTATACAAGTTAACAGTCCCAACAATAGTCTGAGAAAGTGGCAGATTCCTATACCTTCAAAAATTCTGGGTATTCTCGGTATTCATTTTTACTAATTCAGTAGATAAAAATATAACCTCATTGTTATTTTGTATTTGTTTATTTGATCATTAGAGAACTGAGCTTCTCCTTTTATTGACCTTTTGCTTTTCTTCTTTAAACAGCCAATTATGTGGTCAAATGTATCAGTTCCTGAATAATCTCTGGCTACATAACAAGTTCAAAAAACTCTGCCAAATGAAAACAAAATTACATTGCAATATATTTTTCTAGTTGTTTTGCAATGTTAAGAATACTGACATCTGACTTTTTAAAAAATGTAACATTAGGGATATTTATTTTAGATTGTTAGTTCATTTTTCTGTCATCATTTGTTGAACAGACTTTAAGATCCATGGTTTCCCAAATGATCCACACTCTCAGTGCAAGTCTTAGAACCTGGATGGAAAATCTTTTATTTTCACCAACATCTGATATTTCTGATTTATTTCAATAATAAATATACAAAACAAATTACATTAACAATAGCAATATCCCTCACGAATAGAAATTAAAGATATTTTCAAATCTAATTATAATTTGCATATATATTAAAATGTTGCTTTCACTTATCTTTGCTTTGAAATTATTGCAATTATTAAACTTACTGTTCAAGTTTTGGCCAAAATAATTCTACTGGAAAATAAAGCTTTGTAGTCTTTGCCCAGATGGAGCCCCTGTGATGTTGGGTAATGCTTCTGATTTTAACTACTTTCAGGCCAAAGGAAGTGCCTTCCGTCATTGCTTAACACATTTACTTTTAGTACTTAGAACAAAACTCTTCCTACTGTCTTGAAATAAGTTTTGCCAATTGCCATAGAATTCATCACAAACAAAAAAAAGGTGTCTAAATCATCACATTTAAAAATTTCTTTTTTCAGGGAATTGGAACAGATTTGAGTTCTATCACAGAGATGATTGCAGGCCTTTAAGAAAATATGTCTTGATATGCTTGTTGAGGCATAAGTTGCCCATTTTCCAAAACAATTGCAATACAAAAAACTCCTCTTTGAACATCGTTTTAGTCCATTCAGCTTCTATAACAGAATGGTCTGAGCACTTCATAAACAACATAAATGTGTTGTTCATAGTTCTGGGAGCTGGGAAGTCCAAGATCCAGGAACCAGCAGATTCAGTGACTGGTGAGGGATCACTCTGCTACAAAGAAGATGCCCTTTTGTTATGTACTCACATGGTCAGAGGCCAAACAGGCTCCCTGGAGCTTCCTTTGTAAGAGCTGATCTCATTCCTGTGTGTGGAGACCTAGTGACCTAATCTCCCACTTCTCACTATCATTGCTTTAAGGGTTAGGTTTCAGCACATGAATTTTGGGAGAGTGCCAATACCAAGAACACCCAGAACACAGTAAACACTACAAAGTAAATCATTTTTGTGGAAGTTTTACTTTCATATACATATTTTAAATAATATGAATTAATTAATTCATTCAAATAAAGAGTCCATGTATTTAATATAATTGCTATTGAAAAACTACAAGTTTCCATAGATAGGCAACTAATACGGAAGAAGAGATTTGAAAGTGATTCTAGGAAATATTAATATACTAGAAGGTGTACTTTACCAAGATACAAAATTATTTGTAAGATTTTCTCAAAAGAAGAATCTGAAAATACCTGGAAACACTTTAGAAATCCTCCAAAGTTAGTCCATCTTGATGACATTTAGGCTTGACTTCTACATTATTTCTTTCATGAATCACACTTTTGATCACACTCTAAAAGTTCATCACCAAGCAGAAGCTCACTTATGCTTTTTTCTAGAAGTTTTACAGAACCATATTGCCTGCCCTTGTAGTTTTATAATTTTGACTTTTACCTTTAGTTCTACAAACCATTTTAATTTTTTTGAAAACTTGAAAACTTTTGGTGAAAGGTAAATGTCTAGATTCCTTTTTTTCAAAATGTGGAATCCAGTTGTTATATCATCATTCAATAAAAAAACTACCCTTACTACATTGATTTGCATTTGTTCCTTTGCCACTGTGTGAAAAACCAGTTGACAATATTTTTGAGGATCTTTCTGGGTTCTCCAGTCTGTTTCATTAAGCGATGTGTCTGCTTTTTTAATAATATCACATCTTGATTCCTGAAATTTATACTGAGTCCTGAAATCAGACAGTACCTGTCCTCCAACTTTGTTCTTTTTGTTCAATACCATGTTGACAGTTAAAAGTCTCTTGCCTTTTCACAAAAACTTTAGAATCAATTTGTTATTATCTAGAAAATAACTTGTTAGGATTTGATTTGGAATGTGTTGAATCTATAGATTAAATTGGAAGGAATCAATGCCTTAGCAATATTTAATCTTTCCATCCATGATCATGGACTATTTCAACATTTCTCCATTCATTTAACTCTTCTTTGGACTTGTTCATCAGGATTTTTCTGTATCCAGATATGTGTATATTTTCTGCCTGTACATATTTTGTTAGGTTTATAGTACTTCAATACTTTTGGGGGGGGGAGGTATTTTAAATTATATTATTTTTAAAATATCAATTGTTCATTGCTGGTACTTATAAAATCAAAGCTCCAAGATTAATTGTGTGTTAACCTTGTATCCTGCAGTCTTGCTGTATTTGCTTCTTTGTTTCAGGTACTTTGTGTTGATTCTTTGGGATTGTCTGTATCTAGAAAATTGAGTTATCTGCACATAGAGTTTTCTTTATTTTTTCCCATTCTGTATACTATTTGTCTCATTTTCTTGTCTTATTGCACTAACTAGAAATTACAGAATGATGTTAAATGATTTTCTGCATCAAATGGTATGATCAGAATTTTTTTCTTTAGCTTGCTGATGGATGATTACATTGGTCAAATTTTTGAAAGTTGAGTCAGTATGCATAACTGAAATATATTCTTTTTGGTTATATTGTCTAATTCTCTTCATACTATTTTTTAATTTGCTGATGTATTTCTGAGGATTTTGCATCTATATCTTCACAGATTCTAACCTGTAGTTTCTCTTTTTATTTTTTTAAATGTATTTTTTAGCTGTAGCTAGACATAATACCTTTATTTTATTTGTTTTTATTTTCATGTGGTACCAGAGACCAAACCCAGTGCCTCACGCATGCTAGGCAAGCACTCTATGACTGAGCCACAACCCAGTCCCCCTTTTTTATGTTTTTATTTGGTTTTTGTATTAGGGTAATGCTGACTTCATAAAATGAAATGTGTTCCTTCTAGTTCTATTTTCTAGAAGAGTTTGTACAAAATTGTTATCATTTCTCCCATTATTGTTAAGTAAGGTGAATCTGGACTTACTACTTTCTCTTTTGGAAGTTTATTAATTATTGATCAATTTCCTTAGTAGAAATAGACCCATTCAGGCTGGAGATATAGCTCAATTGGCATAGTGCTTGCCTAGCATGCACAAGGCCCTGGGTTCAATTCCCAGAACCATCAAAAAAGAAGAAAAAAAAAAGACACAAAAACAGATATAGGCCGTTCAGGTTATCTATTTCTATTCATGTGAGTTTTGGTGGTGTGTATTCTTCAGGGATTGACCCAATTCTGATAATTATCAATAGGTGATGACTGTTTTTATTTCCAGTGTTAGTGATTTGTGTCTTTTCTCAGTTAGCCTGCCCAGAGGTTTGTCAAATGTACTTTTTTATTTTTTTTAATCTTTGGTTTTGCTTATTTTCTGTATTGTTTTCTTCTTTTCAATGTTTTTAATTTCTGCTCTCATTTTTAGTTTTATGTTTTTAAAAATAAACTGATTTTTGTAACTGACTCATAATAAATGTTTTATGGGGTACCTTTGCTATTTTGATATATATAATGTAATGTTTAAATCAGGTTAAACATGTATATCTCCTCAAATATTTATCATTTATTTATGGCAAAAACATTCAAAATCCTTTCTTCTAACTTTTTGAAATACATCGGACATTATCATTACCATTATCTATAGTTACCCTATTGTGCAATAGCACATCAGAGCTTCTTATTTCTACCTTACTATAACTTAGCACCCACTGACCAACTTCCTGCCATCTTTTCCTCCCCCTTACTGTCCCCAGCCTCCGGTAACCACCATTCCCTTCTATGAGTGCAGCTTTTTCAGATTCTTTGTATAAGTGACATCATGTTATACTTGTCTTACTGGGTCTGGCTTATTTCACTTAACGTAATGATCTTCAGTTTCAGTCATATTGTTGCAAATGACAGGATCATTCTTTTTCCTGTTGCATAGGATTCCATATACCACATTTTCTTTACCCACTCATCAGTTGATGGTTAGGTTGTTCACCTTTCTTGGTTGTTGTGAATAGTGCTACAATGAACAGGGGAGTGCATGTCTCTTTGACATATTAATTTCATTTACTTTGGATGTATATCAAGTAGTAGGATAATTTTGGATCATATGGTCATTTGATTTTTAATTTTTTGAGGAACCTCCATAATGGCTCTACTAATTTACATACACACCAACAGTGTGCAAGGATTCCCCTTCCTTTATCCTTGCAAATACTTGTTATCTTTAGTCCTTTGGATAACACCCTTCTTACTGAAGTGAGGTAATATCTTGTTGCAATCTTGATTTGTGTTTTCCAAGTTATTTGTTGTGTGTATGTGTGGGTGGGGGGTTGTTTGTTGGTTGTTTTGTTTTGTTCTTTTGGGTTTTACTATGAAGTTTTTTTAGTTCTTTGCATATTCTAGATATCAATCCTTTGTCAGGTGTATTTTTTTTTTTTTTTTTTTTTTTTTTGGTACCAGGGTTTGAACTCAGGGCTCAGGGAGGTACTTGACCACTGAGCCACATCCCCAGCCCTATTTTGTATTGTATTTAGAGACAGTCTCACTGAGTTGCTTTAGCACCTCGCTTTTTGCTGAAGCTGGCTTTGAACTCATGGTCCTCCTGCCTCAGCCTCCGGAGCCGCTGGGATTTCAGGCACGTGCCACTGCACCTGGTTCCTGTCAGATGTTTATTTTGCAAATATGTTCTACAATTCTATTGGTTGTCTCTTCGCTCTGTTTCTTTTGCTGTGTCTCATTTTTATAACTTTTTCTTCTTATTGCTTTGGGCATATGTTGCTAATTCCAGTTTTCTTGAGCTTAGATTATTAAATTTTGGGGTTTTTTTTCTTTTATACTATAGTCTTGTAGTCCTATCAATTTTCTTCTAAGTACTGCTTTTGTTGCATTCCACAAATGTTGAAAAGTTGTATTTTATTTTCATTTATTTCAAAATATTTTTATAACTTTTTATAAAACATCCTTGTTAATCCATATTATATATGTATGTTGTTTAATTTCAAAGTTTGAGGGGTTCTAGCTATCTTTATTCTATTAATCTAATTTAGTTCTATTGTCATGTAAGTGTATGTTTTGTGTGATTTCTATTCTTAAAAAAAAAAATTTAAGGTGTGTTTTATGATTCAGATTGTGGCCCACTTTGGTTAATATTCTATATGAGCTTTAGAAGAATGTGTATTTATCTGTTATTAGACAAGAGTTTTCTATAAATGTCAGTCATATCAGGTTGATTTATGGTGCTATCTGATCAATTATATTCTTACTGACTTTCAGTCTTCTTAATCTATATAAAACTAACCCTCTGTTAGTAGATGAAGCTTCTACATGTAATACTGGATTTATCTTTTTCTCCTTGAAGTTCTCTCAGTTTTTGCTTTCTGCATTTTGATGATCTGTTGTTGCTGCACACACATTGATTGTTAGTCTTCTTGACACTTGCACCATTGTGTAATGAGTAACTTTATTCCTAATAATTTTCTTTTCTGAAGTTGGCCTTTTTTTTCCTGAAATTAATACAGCTACTGTAGTTTTCTTTTTATTCGTGTTAACATAGTACAACTTTCTCTATTCCTTTACTTTTGTGTCTTTATATTGAAAGTGACCTTCCTGTAAACCACATATGGATGGCTTTTGGTTTTTAATCCACTCTTACAATCTGTCTATTAATTACTGTATTTAGACCATCCACATTTAAAGTGGTTATTAATATAGTTTGGTTAATATCAACCTTGTTTATAATTTTTCTACTCAATGCACTGTTTCTCCCCTGTCCCTCTTCCCCCTGTTTTTTTTTTTTCTTTTCTCTTTTTCTGGCTTAAATTGAACCTTTTATGATTCTGCTTTATCTCATCTTACAGCAAGATAAATATGCTTTGTAAAAATAATTTAGTAGAGACTCTCTGGAGATTACAATACTAATTTTTAACTAATGAAATTTTCACCTACAAATAACAGGGAAGGGGGAAAGAAGCAAGCTTCTAGTTTGATAAGGTTCAAAAGCTAAGAAATTCCTAAAATTTCAGAAGGATGTTTAAAGTTGCTGAGCAGCAGCTGGGGGTGTAGCTCAGGGGTAAAGCACTTGCCTAGCTATGTGTGAGGCCCTAGGTTGCATTCCCAGTGGGAAAAAAAATTCTGAGAAGCCAAAAAGAATTACAAATGTCTATTACATATTTGTCATGCTAAAAGATTTGTCAATGTTTGTTTATCCAGAAAAACTATTCCTTTTCATGTTTCATAATTCAGGAACATAGTTCAGTTAAAAAAAAAAAAAAAACTTCTATGAAACTTAATCCAAAGAAATTCTTTACATTCCAAAATCACTTTGTACTCTGAAGGAGACCAGCTTTTTCATCTCCTCAAAAATCTTTCCTGGAATCATTATTTCTGTAGAAATTTGCACATGCCTTTTTTCCTGGTTCAGCCACAGCAAATTTACAGAGAGCTGTGACCCCAGGAACACAACAAATGCTCTAACAGTGTGAAATCACAGATACCTGGCCATAGGACCCCAACCTCTGAGGTTTCATCAAGCACCACAAAGTTATAGTAGTTACTGTCCTCAACATCCTGCATTTTCCCCCTCATTGCTGAGCATTTGAAACAGTAAATTCCTTTCTACTTTATTTTCTGGTCATTAGATCATTCTACAAACATGTCATTGTTCTTCAGTCCCACTTTTTTGGTTCCTTTCAAAAATATCATGATGCCATGCTTTTGATTTCCAAGAATCCTCTCTTATCCAATAGCTTCATTTTTGCATGCAATAACATCTCAAATCTATTTGAAGGAATACATGAAACTTTTTAAAGATTATATTTATTATTCTCTGTATTTGCATATCCATTTTAAGTACCTATTTGTTTTTCTCAAAATGCCAGGAAATTAATATTTTTTTGTATTTATACTTATAAATGAAGGCTTGATTCATAAATGCAGGTGTCCTGGATCTCTTTGGCCATTTTCAAGCTTTCTTATCTAGGGTTAACTACCCCTCTAAGGGAAGAAGTAACTTATGGGCTCCATCAATCTGGTGGGAAAAGTTTACAGGAATGTTTCTTTTCCAGGAGATAAAGGAAGAATTTCTGAAGAGCCTGTAGGTGCAAAGCAGATAAACAATACACTGGCCTTCCTCCAACAGTGAAATAAGGAAAGGATCACTGTCTTCCAATTCGTATCAGCACACAGCTGCTTGGCCTTAATGTTTTCTTTATTTCCATTCTGAGGGTCAGATTTTACCTTTTTTACCTTACTTTTCTCAGGAGCTCATGGAGAGTCTTATTTTTCTATGAGTCAGAAATTCCACTTTAATTCTTCTAGTGGGATTTAGCCGGTGTGCTATGGAACATTAAGTTGGGACTGTCCTAACTGTTGCACAATTCTTCAATGGACTGACTCGCTGCTTGGATGACAGCCAGCTCCCATTACCAAGCTGCTGACCCAATGCTTTGCATTCCTCTGAGGTTTCTAGCACTCATCCTGCTATCCACTGTATATTTTCAAGAAATTCCTCAAATTCTAAGTATGACAATTACAGTCTTGTTTTGTGTCCAGTCCTGCTCTAGATTTGTTCTTTTTCTTCTATCATTCCTGTTTTTTAAAGTAATTTTATGGATGAAGAGAGATCAGGCTCATCACCTTGGTATGGTGAGCACATTTGCTTTTCTATCACGCAAAGGGTAAATAAATCAGTGGCTAAAATTAGAACTCTCAGGTTAGCTTAGACTAAATAAAGTGAACAAAAACATACTGGCCTAATTGAAAATGCAGCTTTTTCACTGGTGTATTTGGAATTTTTGTTTATGCCAACAGATTCTTAGGCACAAGCATCTTTACCATGATATTTTCAAAATGCAAGGTACTACTTGGTATTTCTCATTCATTTCCATACTTCAGCTGAAATGGTATTTTCTTAATTCTTTTATGAATAGTATGAAAAAAATCTATTAGCCTAAAAGTATAGTTTTTCATTTGAAGATAAAATATTATGTTTATTCTTGAAGTATAATGTTGACATTTGTGTATTTTATAAATATACTATAATAAACACATATGTAATTAAATGGGGGACATTTAAAAATAAATGAATTTGCTTGCCTTTAAGTTTTCTGAATAAGTGTTATTTCTATGGTTGTATAGAGAAGTAATCACATTTTCAAGTAGTAAATTTAACATGGAAAAATTAAAAGCATAAATAGCCTTATCTATTTGTGATAGTTTGGATCTGGCATGTTCCACAAAGACTCATAAATTAAAGGTGTGCTCCCCAATGCAGCACTGTTTAGAGACAGGGTTTTTCAGGAGCTATTGGATCATGAGAGCTCTAACCTCATAAACAAATTAAGCCATTGATGGATTCATAGCATAATGGCGTATTAGGAGGTGGTACAAACTGTAGTAGGTGAGACCTAGTTGAAGAGAGTGGGTCCTTGGAGACATGTACTTTGGAACTCTATTTTGTCCCTGGCTCCTTCCTCTCTCTGCTTCTTGGCCATCCTGACATGAGCAGGTTTGCTTTGCCATGCCCTGCCTGCCATGATGGTCTGCCCCACCACCAGTCCACAACAATGAGTGAAAACCTCTGAAACTGTGAGAGGAAATAAATCGTTCCTCCTCTAAGTTGTTTTTCTCAGGTATTTTGTCACAGCAATGGAAAGCTGATTAACACACATACACTGATTATATCAAGATATTTTTTGTGTGTATTATAGAACAGACAGGTTTAACATTGCATGTATTTTTTATTCTCTGCTTTTTCCTGCCAGCTTCAAAACAACATATTTCTGAGATGACTCATAAGAATTTGTGTGAAATAGAATATTACCACTACAAGTTTTTTCCCTCCTTAGATTGCTTAGCACTACTTGGCAATAGTGTACGAAAGCAGAACAAAGTTATAAAAACTATTAGAAACTCATCCTTTCAGCACTCGTAAAAGAACTATAATTTTGTTATGACTGTGCAATAAAAGAATGTTAACTACTCATTTAACAGTAACATTTATTATGCGGAAGAAATAGTACATCACCAACATTATATCCTGAAATCTTTTTTAAGACTTCCA
Source organism: Glaucomys volans (assembly GCA_020662805.1). Taxonomy (NCBI): domain Eukaryota; kingdom Metazoa; phylum Chordata; class Mammalia; order Rodentia; family Sciuridae; genus Glaucomys; species Glaucomys volans. The sequence continues at coordinate 16,738 of JAJEJO010043110.1, read as the reverse complement.
AGGCCTAACATGGCAACCCCAGAACTCTGTGGACTTCAATATAATTGGGATAACAATCCCTCCTTTAAATTTTCCACAATATGAAAATTATATGCACCAAGATTATTTTATAAAAATATTACAATATTAGCATTGTCCTTTTTAAAAAAATATTTGGGACTTCTATAAAATTGCCCGTGGAGCCAAGGACAGAAAATGGTCCTAAATGTGAAAATGATAGCAGGATGCATTTTTCAAATTTAGGGAAAAAGAAGGTTATAAAGAATTAACATTTTTATTTGCTACCAAAAAGCAGGCAAATTTTTAAAGTGAGACAAAAGTTGGATATCTTGTTCCTTTAGTGTCACACTCAGGTCACAGTCACCCAAGTATTGTTCTAGAGAAATGATTCTCAAACTTCAAGGTGCATTCAGAGTCATCTGAAGGACTTTTTAGATCACAGCTTGTTGGACCCACTCAGAGTTACTGATTCGGTACATCTGGCATGCAGCCTGAGGATGTTCATTTCGAACAAATTCTTAGGTGATACAGAGTCTGCTGATCTAGGAACCACAATTTCAGAGTTGCTGACAGAAGAAAATAACTACCTAGATTTAGTGGACATTATGAACTGAAGTTCCCAGGCATTAACTCATGGACTTTTGTTTGGCAACAATTGGAGTAGTTTCTGCCAGAGAAACAGATAACTGTATCATAGGACACTGCCAGTTTTGTATCTGACCTAACCTTCATACCAAAACATTGATGTGTGTGTGTGTGCATGTGCATTCATATGCATGCACATATAATGGATTCACAAATGGTCCTTGAGTTGGTTTTTCACATCTTACTGGTTCCCTCACCAATAAGTGGGTTTGATACCATTTGTTACCTGTGTTCGTGTTATATTTGTATGGCAGTCATGATTTTACTTTGTAAAAATTATACTGTAACACATTTGAGTGAATCATTTTGACTGAATTTTGGTGCTCTTCTGGATATTGTATCATTTTAATGTTATCGAGCACCCAGATAACATCTTTTAAATGAAAAGCTATATATTTTATGAATCTCATTAAATTACTTCAAAATTTCTTATGGTATTTAAATAAACTTCGGCCTTAATTTATATATTTTTATATTTTCTTGAAACATTATCGAGGAGTTATATTTATACGATTTTAACCCCAAATCATTTTCTCCTCATTTTCACTGATGAAACAGGATCCTTTTTATGATTCACAGAAATATACAACATGACTATGTATATTCATCAGAAAAATCAGGTGGTATCCATATTAGGTGGTTAAAAAGAACATATTTTAACATAGAGAAATAATAGCAGAAATGGAAGTCAGGAGTTTATCTGTGCTTCCAAGAATTACATGAATGGATGGGGGATTTATAGTGACTAGTTCCATTCCCAACATATTAATAATTTCCTGCAAGTCTTGGGGAATCACTAAGCTTGTTCATTCTTTTGCATTGTTTGCCAAGTATTTTAATATTTATAGGGCTATGATATAGTAATTATTAAAGATGTAGGCAATGTTAATAAGTTAGATAGCCTAGTGAATAAAGTACTGTTAAAAATATAAATCTTCTAAATGATAATGATATTATTTCACACACATTAGGATGACTATTATAAAAAAAATCAACTGTTAGCAAGGATGTAGGGAAATTAGAACCTTTATATATAGTTGATAAGAATGAAAAACAGCAAGTTGCTGTGGAAAGCATTATGATGGTTCCTCAAATAACTAAACATAATCACCATGTGATCCAGAATTCCCACTTCTGATTGTATATCCAAAAGAACTGGAGCAGGATCTCCAAGAGACACTTGCACACTTGTGTTCATGGCAGTATTGTTCACAATAACCAAAAGGTGGCTACCAACGGATAAATGAATAAACAAAATGTGATTTACACATACAATGGAATATTACTTAGCCTTGAAAAGAAAGGAAATCATGTTACATGCTACAACATGGATGAACCTTAAGGACATCATGCAAAGAAAAATAAGCCAATCACAAAAAGACACATACTTCATGGTTCTATGTGTATGAGATATTTAGAGTGGTCAAATTCAGTAGAATCCTGGTTGCCAGGGACTGGGAATAGCAGGAAATGAGGAGTTTTTGCTTAATAGGTATAGAATGGGTTTTGCAAGATAAAAACATTCAGATATCTACTGCCTAACAACTTGAAAACACGTGAAGCTTCTGAACTATACTAACTCTGAAAAGCAATTAATATAGTAATTTTTGTTATGTGTTTTTTTTTAACACAATTCAAAATAGAAAAAAATGCATCAATCTTTCTGGATAGAATTAACTGTATGGCTTTATAAGAAGGCAGCTACTGGAGTGTGATGTCAGGCTCATCATAGGATCCCCTTCCAGTTGTCTCCTTTTTTAGCCTGTTTTTGCCTTGAGTGCACCTTGGGGGCATCATTCCTGTGGTTATGAGCCTATTCCCTACTGTGAATAAATACCTAACAGAACCCATAATCAAGAATTTACATTTTTAAGAATACTTTTGACAGATTATTAAAAGATAACGTTGCTAGAACTGGAAAGGAGAGGAGCAGGAGGGCCAAAGATCCTTGGTGAAGAAATAGCAGGAGTTTCACAGAGCCTGGTGATTTCCCAAAAACCTACTACTACTTAACTCCACACCAGGCCTGCAAAAATATTTTCTCTTCCTATTTCCTGTTGCCCCGGGGAAAGTTGCTGTTACCATAGAAAAGGGATTCTGTGTGTGTAACCTATGCATTCCTTTCTAGGGGCAGACAAAAGAAACATTGTGAGCAAATTACTTTCACAGCCCTGTAGCTCTGTCCCTTAGCATGCTCAGTTTTAAGCAGCATTTTTCCCTTTCTCAAAGTTAAACCCCTATTGACTATTTCTTCTCATCTGCACATCTTCTTTTAATTCAGTGAAGTAACATTATATTTTCGTCATTACAAAGGAACCAGAAGTGCCAATCCATTATGATCAAATCAGAGATCCTGTGCTGTGGAACTTATTTCTGGTAGAAACCCCCTTCTTAACTTTATGACTTTTTACATATATACCCAAAAGAAAAAAAAAAAGTCATTACCATGGAAACTGGGGAGTCAGTAAGTGGGTAACTTTAACAGAAGTGCGTACTTGCTGCTGCCAAAACTGGAATAACAATCTTACATTTACCAGAGGAATATAGGACTTCAAATTGTGCAATTGGCTACTTTTTGTTACCAGGTGCTCTATAACCCTTCAAATGTATTCCCAGTGTGGAAACAATAGTTTCTGTGTTATTGATGTAGGAAAATGTTTGTTATTTTGACATTGCAGTATGAGAGTTGGTGGGAAAAAAATTAAGACAAGATTTATATTCGCTTATGTGTCTACTTCTTTTCCATCTCTTCTAAGGCTTTAAAAGGGCATCCTTGAGGATTTTGTGGTTCCTTTTGCTTGTAATTAACATTGAAGTAATCCATTATACAAAATTTGGGGAGCACAATAAAATGAAAATAAGAAAAAAGTCATAAACTCATTATCCTCATTATCAATTTTGTTAATAGTTTGATCTATGTTCTTTCTTAGGTGTTTTTTCCTAAATATTATTGTTAAACATAGCCAAAATTGTTGAAGTTTTTAATTGCAGTTGTAAAAGAAATTGCACACTCCCTGCTTCAACGGCTTGGGAACATGTATAAAGCTACTTTGTTTAGTTTTTTTTTTTAACCTTTATTCTTCAGCATCAGAGTTTAGCCTAGCCACCTGCCTGTTGCTCTCACTTCTACCTTAGAATGTTTATTTTCCCTGTTTGACACATAGGTCTTTTGTAACTCTGGAATTTAGTGGATGAATAAATACCAACCATATGGGAAGAAACTAAGCAATACGTTTGGGGTCACGGTGTCAAAGTCTGGATCTATCTGGAAAACACTCAGGTGAAGGTTGTGGTACTTAAGATGCCAAAAGGACATGCCAAAGTAACCTGATGATGAGATGCGACTTCTGTGGCTAAAGGCTGGTGATGGCTATGCCTTCTGTGAGAGAGGGAAGGTTTTCTTTTTTCCGACCTCCATACTGGCTTCATTGGCTAGGATATTCTAAGTCAGAATGTCAAAAGACAAACTAATGAGAGAAAAACAAAGAAAGTTTATTAATCTGAGTAGCATACATACAGGAGCCTCACTGATAAGTAACTCAAAGGGCTCTTATAGGATGTTAATCAATTTTAGGGTGATTAATCTGGACACGTGACAAGACAAACACAAAGGACTTTGAGTTCCTAGCAGCAAACTATGGGAAAGTAAATACATGGGGACTGATGGAAGATAAGAAAGTTAGGATATGCCCATTCCTCTACTATCATTGTCTTCAGCTCAAAATAATCTGTATGCCAAAGTGGCATATGTTGGGATGGCATATACTGTACTCCTTCTTCAGTTCTGTTTCTCTTGACAGAGATTGGCTCTTAAAGTGATGGGGCTGAGGATGTGTGCAACTGGAAATTACATAAGCCTGGGAAATGCCATAATTGGAGAAAAATTATCGACCTCTATAAACTTCCACCAAAACGTACTCTTCATAGGAAAACCCTCAATGACATCAGCCTTTTTCTCAAGATATTAATATATAGTATTTACTGACTGCTTGTTGTATGTCAGGTATATGACATTTATTATCTCATGTAATCCTCTCAACAGTCCTATAAATTAAGTACTGTTATTTTCCTCATTTTAGCAAGGAAGAAACCGAGTTGCAGAAAAAGTAAATAACTTGCCCAAAGTCAATAGCTTGTTAGTCTAACGTCAGAATCTGAACGTCAGTGATCTGACTTGAGAGCTCATGTTTTTAATCATGTGTCCCATCTGGTAGCATCAGATCGATAAACCTTACAACTCCGATTCTTGTTCTCAGTCTTCTGAAAAACCACTGTTACCAAATGTCGAATAAAAAGAACATTTATCAATATTTAGAGTCTCTGAAGAAACTTAAATTCAAACATTTAAAAATTAAATTTGTATCACCTGTCATTTGAACTGGACAAAAGGATTACGAATATGTTCAGTGGAAAGCGAGGTGCTTGTTTAGCCACACCATCACCATTACTTGATTCCATAGGTTCTCTGGAATTTTTGTCTTTGAGTTATTTAATAATTCTTATAAGTTGTAAATGACCAAGAGCAATTCATAGATGAATTTTGTATACAGGAAATTAAATTGATTTTTCTCTGTCTCCCATGGAATGGGAGTACTTTGCAAGTACTTAAAAATTCCAACATATTTACTGCTTATTCATGTGTGACTGGTGAACTTACATTTCAATCAATTATGATATTTATGGCTTCATCATTAATCAATGAGTTAAATACAATCTTTGACAGGTGTCATTTCAAAGCTATTTCTGAAATACAGTTTCAGTGATTCTCCTTTTTCTGATAAAACATTTTAGTGCAATAGTACATTCCTTAGTTGAGAAATAATATAATTGCTCTTTCACTCCTAATTCAACTGGTTCTGCAGTGGCTTGTACCTAGTCACATACCTCCTTCTTTCTCTTCTATGTCTTTAGGTATCCCTTAGTGATACTGAATTATTAGTTCATCACCTAAAGTTTACACTAAAAGAATATTCAAATTAGCAGCAGCATTTCACTCCTCAAACTCAATCCTATTATTACACTCACAAAATAAAAAATAGCTGAATGGATCAAGAGCTTTTATTAAGCAAGCTATCCATAAACTAATTCATAGTTATACTATGAATTTTTTCAAATCTTTCTTTGATTTATGAACTCACCTTCAAGCTTCTTAAAATCATTTTGTCCATTTCTGTATAGTTTATAATTAAGTGGATAAGAGAAAAAAATTACATTAACATGCCAATAAAAACATAATGTTTATCTAAAATAACATTTTATTATTTTAAATATTTAGAATTTTAATATCTAATAAATTTTAACTACTTACTGATAAATTCAGATTTCTTTCTATTCAGCTAAAAACAATGTCACTTAATCTCCTTTAAATAATATAAGACAAAGGCTGCCTTGCCTTGTCAAAATAATACTTAAAATAAAATGTTTTGTTTTGAGACCATGTATGCTAAAAATATATTGAAAGTCAGGTACCATGGCACACATCTCTAATCCCAGCTACTTGGGAGGCTGAGATAGGAGAACTGAAAATTCATTACCAGCCTGGACAACACTCTGTCTCAAAATAAAATAAAAAGGGCTGGGAATGTAATGCAGTGATAGAGCATCCCTGGGTTCAATCTCCAGTACCACCACCACCAACAAAAAAACAAAAAACAAAAAAACAAAAGCACATAACTAAAGGATATGTATCAAAAAAGCAAAACACCTTTGATAATCTTGAAATTTTATCATTTTCTTTAAAACTCAGCTAATTTTTTTAAAAATATTGCTATGTAAAAACAATTTTTTGCTGATTTATTAATTGTTTTGTTTTGCATTGATCAGGCAAAAGCAGTGCTTTCAGGCTATTCTGAAGGTCTTTCCACAAATAAAAAAATTACTGTGTTACATAGTATTTATTTTATAATGCATGGATTACAGATTATGTTTTCTCATTTTATTATAAGTATATGAAGTCTTTGTTAAAAAACTCTTTAACCCCAGCACTGCAAAAAAAAAAAAAAAAAACTCTTTAATAAAAAGTATGACCCCTGGATCTGGTGAAGAATAGTATAGTACTATAACCACAAAGAAAATAGAACTGTCTGTTTAATGTGGCTAAGTACATGAAATTGATTTATCACAGTAATTAGCAATAGAGAAATCAAGAAGAGTAAACTTCTCCATAGGGTTATGATACATTACCATTTTGTAAGAATTTCATCAGTGTTTTTCCTTGGATAAGATCATCTCATGGACAGTAAGTGCACTAACAAATCTCTGGAGCCTGTCAACCCATTTTGTAAAATGTACAAGTTCAGAAGTTTTTTTTATATGAATAACACATTATCAGTACATAGTTATCATTTGATTTGGTGATCCTTCCCATGAATTTCCTGTGTTAGTGATGAGCTAATTCAGAAATGCAATATATCAAAGTAAGCTAAAATATTTCTAGCATCTCTAGTGACATCCTAGGACTTGCTTTGGCAGCACATGTACTACAATTGGAATTGTGCTGAGATTAGCATGGTCCCTCTGCAAGCATGAAACTCAAAATTTGTGAAGCATTCCATTTTTTTTGGGGGGGGGGGAGTGTTAGGAAACCTGAATATCCACATTCAAAAGAATGAAGTTGGACCCTGAGTTTAGTCCATATAAAAAAATTAACTTCATGTGAATCAAATCTCTAAATGTAAGAGCTAAAACTATAAAACTCTCAGAAGAAAACACAGGGAAAATTTTCATTCAATAGAATTTGGCAATGTTTTCTTGGATTTGACACTGAAAGCACAGGCAATAAGAGAAAAAGTAGATGCATTAAACTAGATCAAAATTTAAAACTTGTGTATAAAGAAACACTATCAGAGTGAAAAGACAACCATGGAAGGGGAGAAAATACTTACAATTCATCTATCTGGTGAGGGGTTAATATGCTATTTATAAAGAACTCCTGCAATCAGTAACAAAAATGAAACCTGAATAAAGAATGTGCAAAGGACTTAAATAGGCATATTTGTCCAAAAAATATATACAAATGAACAATGAAAAGAGGCTCAACATCACTATTAGGGAAATGCAAATCAAAACCACAATGACATACCACTTCACAACTGTTAGGATGGCCGTTATTTTTTTTTTAATTATAAAATAAACAAGTGTTGACAAGGACATGCAGAAATTGGAATTTTTGTGCATTGTTGGTGTAAATATAAAATGGTTCAGCTGCCATGCAAACTAGTACAGTGGTTTGTCAAAACAAACTTAAAATTATCATATGATCCGGCAATTCCACTTCCAAACAATTAAAAGCAAGTCTCAAAGAGTATTTTTGTACACCCATGTTCAAAGCAGCTGCATTCACAATAGTGAAAGGTAAAAACAACCCAGGCATCCATCAATGGATAAATACATAAATAAATGGGTATATATACAATGAAATATTATCCATCCATGCACATGCCTGTAATCCCAGTGGCTCGGGAGGCTGAGGTAGCAGGTAGGAGGATTTTGAGTTCAAAGCCAACCTCAGCAACTTAGTGAGACCCTTTAAAATCAATTTATATTTTAATGTGGATAAAATAAAATTTTAGCATTCCATTGACTTGGTCTTTGGCAGTAAAGGATATTAAAATAACTTTATAAACAAACCCATCAAAATTAAGCACACTTTACCATCATTTTAACATATTTCATCTTTTTTACTGCACTCAAATGTAACTATGGCAAATGAAATTCATTTTCCTCAAATATTCTACAATGTTTTATATATACTCAAGTCTATCCCTCACTATATTTTTAATATTCTGGAACAAAGTATAATACTCTATAACAAGTCTATTCTTTATCCCTGGCATCCATACCAGACTGCCTCCTGATTGTCGAAGGCTGCTTTTCTTTTATCATTTGTCTGATTTCATTTTTTCTTAACTTGTTCTGATTTTTCATCTGAACCATTACATGGTCTATTTAGAGAATGTTCCATGATCATTTGAATTATCTTTCTACAATTTCTCTCTCTTTATCCTAGGTACTATTCCTTGTTTTGAGGTCTACATGGTATTATATTAACACAGCTGCTCCAAATTTCTTTCAATTATTGTGGACATAATATATTTTTAAATCATTATAACATGTCTATGGTGGAGAGGGATAAACTGCAAAGGAGCTTGAGGAAATCTGGTAGATGATGGCATATTCAGTATCTTGATCGGCAGTGCTGCCATGAGAGTTACATATTGGTTCAAACTCATCAAATTGCATACCAAATTGTGCTTGGTGTTTAGTATAAAAATTCCATCTTAGCAGGTTAATTAAAGACAGAAAAAACTAACAAAAATATCTAGAAAATTCTAATTAATAGGCTTGTAGATAAACCATAGTCAAAGAAGTAATGACAATTAAAATACAAGATGTTCTTAACAGAAAAATAATGAAAATAGTTCATATGAAAATGTACAGGATGCAACTAGAGTCACGTTCAGAAAGGAGCTGTAGTTTAAAATGTTTATATTATACATGAAGAAACAACATTGTTCTGTTTCCACCTTTGAATCCTAAAAGCAAAAATTAAAAAAAAAAAAAAAAAACAGGAAGAAACAATAAGATCAGAGCAGAAATCATTGAAATTCAAAGAAATAATTGAGAAAATTAATAAAGTAAAAAAATTGTTCTTTGAAAATATTAATGCAATTGATAAATCACTGGATAGGAGACATGATGTTTGTTTTCTTCTGGGACATGAGCAACTTACCAAAGAAAATTCGGTATCTCAGTGTTCTAGATAAGGTGATTTTGTACTTCAGTGCCAAGACACCTATGGATTATATGTATTTGCTACTAACTTTATATAAAATTTTTAAGGATGTACAGAAGTTTCTTTAAAAACTGAAAATTATAAAGAGGTCTATTTTGAACATAGTTCATGAAAAGTTATCCAAAACTTTCAGATAAAGCTGAGTAGTCTCTCCTTTCAATGTTATTCAATGCTATCAGATCATTACTTAATAAAAATATCTAAGTAGCACTTTTTATTATGGTTTGCTCTTTACTATTTGATTATAGCTGAAACATTTGTGAAATTCATGTTACCCTGTAGATTTCTGTGTGATAGATAATTCCTAGAATTATCTTGGATTTTGTTTCTTTTTTACCATGAAGTAACCAGTTTCAAATCTAACCTAACCATCTTATTCTAATATTATTTTAGTCAAGTGCTTATAAATATGTCCTCAAAATGCTTTTGGAATTGGCTATAATCACTGATGTTAGAAGACAAATCTCCAGGAAGAGAAGTACTGACTTCCTTTTTCCTGAATTATCTTTTCCAGAATGTTTGAATAGCAGCAGCTTTGGAAAGATATACTATTTCCTTCCAGAACAAAGTGCAGTTTGGTTAAACCCTGTGGAAGATATCCCTAGAATTCCCTCCAGATCAGGGATCAGAGATGTTCAGTGTGTATATTAAAGCTATGAATTACCTAAGCTCAGACTTCCTCCCCTAGAATGCAACCTTCTGCCTGTATTGCTGTCACCCTGCTCTCCGCATAACACTGTGTAGAAGTTATGGCAGAGAACTAGCATCAAATAGCCTTATTCTCATGCTGCTTGATGTGCCACAATAACAAATTTCTTGCCTCTGATCCAGAAGTCTTGTGTCTTCTGCCAGCATCCATGAATTTTGGCAGGAAAAGTTTTAGTTTGTAAGTAGAGTAAAATCTCAGACCCTTCACAATTCTTAATACTTTCCTCATTAGTTAAAAAATGGAGCAAACTCATGGTCATCCTATATTTATATGAATTGTGTGTGTGTGTGTGTGTGTGTGTGTGTGGACTGCTGGGCTTGGAACCCAGACCTCACACATGCTAGGTAAGCACTCTGCCACTGAACTGCACCCCTAACCCCTGTTTCAATTATTTTAAAACTATATTTTAACTTAGGTCAAACACTAAGATAACCAAAGGGACTTTGGTTATTAAGTTCTCTTTGTTGTCTACAATGAGTTGATAAAGTATAGGCATGTCTTTTTTAGGCTCCAACCAACTATGAAACCTTACCTCTGTTGACGCTTGGTTTCTCTAGGTTGTGTAGTTTTTGTCCTTCCTTCCCTTCTTTCTTTTCTTCATTTTGTTTTGCTTTCTGTTATTTGCCATGTCTGTTAGTTGGCCTGTGTCATATCTAAGTGGGAGTGTGGGCTAAACTACTTTCTAAAACCAAGAGCAGGGATTTGTGGTCTAATAGGCTGATCTGACTACATAGTCAGCTGAGCACCACATTATGTGCGTACAGAGTCTCTCTCTATAAGGTCAGTCAATGTTTCCTTTTTTTTTTTATTTTCTTCCCCTGTACTGGGGCTTGAACCAAGGGTCTCCTCACATGTGAGGCAATCACCCCACCATTGAGATACATCTCCATCCCAAAGGTTTCCTCTTGGGGGGTGGTGCTGAGGATTGAACTCAGGGCCTTGTGCTTGACAGGTAAGCACTTTGCAATCTCAGCTGTATCTCCAGCCCAAAGTTTCCTTCTTGATTCCAACAAAGATTGTTAATGTTTTCTGGCTTCATCATTTAGGAATCTCTGTAAAGGTGGTGGGGATCTATTCTTTGACAGGTGGGAGACAGCCAAGAATATGGCTTGTTTTTCTGTTTGACTGTGTGTGTACCATTATTAGGTAAATATTTTTAAGTCCCTTGGGAAAAAAGAATAGTCCTTTGATACCTGGACCATGGAATTTTGTGTTTTATGTTTACTTTGTCTTGTGCCTAAAGTTGTAGAACTAAGGTTGCAAGCTCTGTGTTTTTGTAATTGAGGGAACTCTACTTCCTATTGGATGAAATCAAATATTTTCCTACCTCCAGATGGAGGTAATATATTAGATAATAAAGTCTTATTAAAGAAAAGAGCTCTTCTGATTGGTTTATCCAAGTTAATACATTATTACATAAATCTAATATTCACAGAATTGCTAGAAATTAAAGAAACTAAATTTTAATTCATGTTAGTTTTCAAAAATCCCTTTTTATGAGTAACAGAAACGGCATGGTATTGGCACCAAAATAGACAGATAGATCAATGGTACAGAATAGAGGACACAGAGACAAATCCACATAAATACAGGTATCTCATAGTAGACAAAGGTGCCAAAAACATACAATGGAGAAAAGATAGCCTCTTCAGCAAATGGTGCTGGGAAAACTGGAAATCCATATGCAGCAAAATGAAACTAAATCCCTATCTCTCACCCTGCAGAAAGCTCAACTCAAAATGGATCAAGGACCTAGGAATTAGATCAGAGACCCTGCACCTAACAGAAGAAAAAGTAGGTCCAAATCTGCATCATGTTGGCTTAGGACCAGATTTTCTTAACATGACTCCCGAAGCACAAGAAATAAAAGCAGGAAACATTAATTGGGATAGATTCAAACTAAAAATCTTTTTCTCAGCAAAGGAAACAATCAGTAATGTGAAGAGAGAGCCTATAGAGTGGGAGAAAATCTTTGCCACACACACTTCAGATAGAGCACTAATCTCCAGAATCTATAAAGAACTCAAAAAATTTTACCCCAAGAATATAAATAATCCAATCAATAAATAGGATAAGGAAATGAGCAGACACTTCACAGAAGAAGATCTGCAAGCAGTCAACAGATACATGACAGAATGTTCAACATCCCTAGTAATAAGAGAAATGCAAATCAAAACTACCCAAAGATTTCATCTTGCCCCAATTAGAATGTCTATTATCAAGAATAAAAGCAACAACAGGTGTTGGCGAGGATGTGGGGAAAAAGATACACTCATACATTGCTGGTGGGGTTGCAAATTAGTGCATCCACTCTCGAAAGTGGTGTGGAGATTCCTTAGAAAACTTGGAATAGACCCACCATTTGACCCAGCTATCCCACTCCTTGGCCTATACCCAAAGGACTTAAAATCAGCATACTACAGTGATGCAGCCACATCAGTGTTCATAGCTGCTCAATTCACAATAGCTAAATTGTGGAACCAACCTAGATGCCCTTCAGTGGATGAAGGGATAAAGAAACTGTGGTATATATACACAATGGAATATTACTCAGCCATAAAGAAAAATAAAATTATGGCATTTGCAGGTAAATGGATGAAGTTGGAGAATATCATGCTAAGTGAGATAAACCAATCCCAGAAAACCAAAGGCTGAATGATCTCTCTGATAAGAGGATGATGATACATAATGTGGGGTGGGAGGGAGGCAAGAATGGAGGAAGGATGGATTACATGGAGGAAAAAGAGGGGTGGGGATGGGGTTGGGGGGAAGAAAAATAACAGAATGAAGCAAACATTATTACCCTATGTACATGTATGACTATGCAAATGGTGTGACTCTGCTTCCTGTACAACCAGAGAAACAATTGTACTCCACTCATACATGATGAATCAAAATAAATTTTTTTAAAAAATCCCTTTTTACAGAAACTTTAGTTCAGAATCATTTTTATATAAGAATCCAAAGCCACATTATCAAGACGAAACCTTGGACAAATCAGATAGGATTCAAATTTTTAATTTAAATCAGGATTTCTCTACTTTGGTTCTGTTGACATCTTAGGCCAGACATTAAAGAATTCAAAACACCAAACTATTACAAAAGTCATTGCTCATTACATTTTCATTTAAAGACACCTTTTTTTTAATCCTAAAAAATCTGTGGAAACAAAAATTACTTATTGGAATAATGGAACTAATGCAGGAAATCCTAAACATTTAAATCATGAAAAATTAAACATATTACCTAAAATATTTTGCTAAAAATTTTTTACATAATCCTAAAATTTGTAAGAAGACAGTTTTTAAACTACAATGAAATTAATTTGTTCAAAGAATTACCTATTTAAGAATGCATTCGATTGATTTTTTAGTACAAATAAATATCTATAATAAAAATATCCAAAATTTGAAAGATTGTGAAATTTTGCCAAAAACTCTTAAGTGTTGAGTTTTTCTTTGTATCTAGTAACCACGTCTGTTACTTAAACTCACAGTGAACTTTTCTTCTGAGTCACTCTTGGCAAGGAAAAACATACAAAAGAAACACAAATAATTTAATATTTCCTCTCTCTTTTTTCATTTTGGAAATTTTTAGCTTTCTATCAGCACTAGGTATTTCTAAAGTTCACCCATAATGACAGAGCAATGTTCATAAACAAAATACTTTCCAGATTCCCGAAGAGAAGGGAAAAAGGAAGGAAAAGAAAGGGGGAAAGAAGTCAAAAGAGGAACCCAACTCAAGGTGCATGTGAAATCATCACTGCAAAAGGCTAACTACCCAAACTATGCAAGAAGGTTTCAATGAAAGAAAAACTATTTTTTGCACATATACACACAAAGAGAAAAAGCTTTACAGCTGATTTAAACAGTCACTAGGGCTTTAACCATTCCATCAGATCTTATTATTAAAAAGTTGGTACTTAATACCAAGAAAGGAAACCCTGGGGAGAGAAGGAGGGCGAAATCTCTTATTTTAAAAAAGTGATTTCCCATTTGGACAGACAAGTCAGAGAATCTCCCCCCAAGGTTTTCTTCCCATTTATTCTAACTTGTCTCTAATTATTCATCTTGTTCACATCAGAAATTCCCCATAGTGGCCATAGTTATTCAAATTATCCTTATTGAAATTAGGTAAGTTAGAGAAATATGCACATGAATGAAACATGTTTGGTCCCAAGTGCCAAAGAGGACCCAGTGACAGCTGCAACACCTGGGGAGAACCCGGTCAATTGACAAGTCTCTGCAGCCTTGATGAAATTATCCAGAAAGTGTGTTGAGTAGTTATCAGAGACATGGGGCAAGGCTGAGAGCCTTCTTACTAGATTTGAAAGGTGCTCAAAGACAAAGTGTCCTGTAAGGATGATAATCTGATGAGATCTTCTGAACCTGTCAGCACTTAGGGGATGCTGGGAGCAGCATATTCCCTGAGCCTATGCTAACCCTCTCCCCTGTGAACTTTCTCTTAAGGAATCACAGCACAATGCAACCAAAACCGAAAAAGATCCAAAATGTTATGTTAATAATGAGGTAGCGTCTCCACCAAATGTGAGCATTTTCAGAGCTGCTTAGATAATCAAAGGATTTCTAAAAGTGGAATTCTCCTTCCCAGGACATAGAATAAGGATGAAGGAGGAGAGGGAATAGGGAAGTGCTGGGGATCAAAACAGAGCAAATTATTTTATATGCATTCAGAAATATGTCAAAATGAACCCCACTATTACATATAACGATAATGCACTAACAAAAACATTAAAAATAAACTTGGTATTAGAGGGCTTCCAAAAATATATTGGACCTCAGACCCTGTATAGAGAGAGACCACTAAACAGGAGGTTCAAGAAGACTCAAAGTAATGTATGGTTTCTGAGTAGAGGGCCTGAGCCATGGCAGGGGTCTCAATCAGATCTTGAGACCTCCAAGACTGTCAGTTGTCAGGTCCCTAAAATACCATCTGAAAAACCTATAGACCAAGCAAAATTAAGCTTATTAGACTTGCTGGAGATACTCTAACAAGGTAGAATATCACCTTACGGGTCTTAGTGGTATCTCCAAAGGAAGATTTCAAGGAATAATATTTGTAGAACTTATAGGGTTGAAGCTTGTGAAGTATAGGGCAAGGTTTTCAAGGAGTCACTCTAAATAAAAGAAAATCAACCAGAAACAAGGATGCACACCTGTAATCCCAGAGACTCAGGAAACTGAGGCAGGAGAATCACAATTTTGAGGCCAACCTCAACAATTTAGCAAGTTCCTCTCAAAATGAAAAATAACAAGAACTTGGGATATAGCTCAGAGGTAAAGCACCCCTGGGTTCAATCCCTAGTACAGAAAGAAAGAGGAAGGAAGGAAGGAAGGAAGGAAGGAAGGAAGGAAGGAAGGAAGGGAGATAGAGAGAGAGAGAGAGAGAGAGATGCATGTAATCCCAGCAACTCAGAAGGCTAAGACAGGAGGATGGCAAGTTTGAAGTCAGCCTGGGAAACTTAGCAATACTGTGTGTCAAAATAAAATGAAAAGAGCTGGGGATGTAACTCAGTGGTAAACAACTTGCCTAGTATGTATGAGGTCTGGGGTTCAAACCTCAGTACCACAAAGAAAAAAAGAACCCAAGAGGAATTCTCCAAAGACTAGTGGTATATATTTGGGAATAGCTGAGTATTGAAATATGTGTGTCATAGAAATCATGGGCATATTCAAGGCAGTTGAGGCAAAGAAAAAATTTTAAAGACAAAACTGAGGAGTATTACATAGATATTATTGCAAACATAAACCTTGGCCACAAGGATTCATAACGAGAGTGGCACCGGTCAGAGGTTGAACATAGTTGCTGACTGATGTTTTTGTAGAACTTTTTGTATGAGGTTGTGGTAGCCTCTGTGAGAACTTGTAGTCCAGCAGCCTTTTGTACAATCATGGGTAAGGACCCTTCCTTCACAACTAGAGGTTTTTCACCTCTTTTGAAGAGACATGATTCCCAAGTATTTTATTTTTGTTGAGGCTATTATGAATGGGTAGTTTTCCTAATTTCTCTTGCAGTGGATTCGTCCCTTACGTATAGAAATACATTTGAGGAGGGGTGAGGGAAGAATGGAGGAACGTTAGATTATGTAGAGGGAAATGACAGGGGGAGAGGGGAGGGGTATGAAAAATGGTGGAATGAGACAGACATCATTACCCTATGTACATGTATGATTAAAAAGAATGATACAAATGTTCAGCATTCACAACCATGGAAATAAAAATTTGTACCCCATATATGTACAATGAATCAAAATGAAGTCTGTAAAATTAAAAAATAAAATAAAATAAAATAAAACAATTAGAAAAAATAAATAAATTTGATTTATGGCTATTGACTATATATCCTGCTACCTTGCCAAATTCATTTATGAGTTCTAGAAGTGTTTTGGTGGAATTTTTTG
>JAJEJO010043109.1:0-10141 GCA_020662805.1 Glaucomys volans | reverse complement strand
GCTTAGTCTTCCCCAGAGAGCCACAGGGACTTTCTTGATCCTAGTCATATATGTTCCCAAATGTGGAGAATGGTGACTGCCTCTCAGTGACTTGGTGTCTTTGCAAACCAACTCCAGTGATTCTCAAATTTTGCTCATTTTAAAACTCATTCAGAGTTTGTTTTAAATTCCTAATGTCCAGGCCTAAAAAATAAGGCAACTTTTCTTTCTCAGGGACAAACATTTTACAGGTTTTTTTTAAGATAGAATGGGAAATGCTGTGATACAGATATAACATACTACATGAAACACCTTGATTGCTGTGATCCCTATTTTAGAGCCCCCCAGGTAATCGCAGTGTGAGGCAAGTAGAGAATCAGTGTGCAGGAAATAAACCTTCTGTAGAAAACAAAATATGGAAATGGCATCCCACCTTGGGGAGAGTTTTATTCACATGGAAATAAATATCTAGAACAACTACTGTGGAATGACTTTAAATACCCACAGCGGCCAGGCCAAGAGAAATATATACATAGTAGTTTCCACTGATATCCTCCATGGTAGAAGTCCCAGAGGTCACCAGAGTATTGCCTCAGGACACTTCTGGGTGTGGGGGACGTGGGACACCCTGAGCTGGAAGGCTGAGGTAAGAGCTTCCACACAACCCTGCCAGACCCATGTCTGCATCCCCATGGCCCAGTTCCTTATCTCAGATTTCACACCACTACTTGGACATGGAAGTGCTCATGTCTTTTCTCCACTCTGCAGACCTGTAGTCTGGACTCCAATAATCCCGTCACTGCCCAAACCTCCTGCTAACACTATGGCACAGTCCCACTCCCATGTCCAGATTGACTCCTAACTGGGACAGGGAAGTCAGTGAAAAGTACAGGAGGCATGGACCCTGCTTCTTGGATACACAAATGAAAGCAATCCCAAGACAAAGACAGAATAATAAAGAAAACAGAAAAAGAAAACTGCAGGGAGTTCTGATTTCTAGGGCAGAAAGTGGACAGAAAGGGTCTTGAAGCTGGCAAGGCTTCCCACACTCTCTAAACCTGGTGGGTTATGCTGATCTCTCCCACATGCTGACACCTTCTCAGTGTCTGAGGTTCTTTCTGGCTCAGGCTGTGAAATTACTGGACAGCACAGCCTGCTTTTCCTCTCCCTTCCACACGGAGCCACCATATGTCCCCAGGGTGACCACAGTCTATCCCTTTCTGTGATTCTGTTTGTATTCTCAAAACTAACATTTCTGCTCTTCCCCTGGCCACTAGCCCTAGGACGAGCCTGCCTGCACTTCCCATGTCTTCCTACCTCATCAGGTCACTGCAGAATTGTGCTTTCCATTCAGCCTTGGAGGGCAGCAGCTGTGCCCTGGGTTTCTCTTCCTGGCCACCTTCAGTACACCCTTGCTCTGAATTATTGGTGTTTCCTTTAAAGTCTGACCTGGACAGAGCCCTACTGTTTGTCCTTCATAGTAACAATGTTCTTGTTACACCCCTTTCTTACTGAGAATTTCTCTGTGTGTTTATCTCTCTTTGTATTTTCGAGTCTAGTATTCTGCCAGGCTGTGGTGCCTATTGCTCATGGGACCCGAGTGTGCCAAATTCCCATTATTAGAAAGCTTCCAGTCTACAGGATGCTCACAGGGCTATTGATAAGTGAGTGAAAATCTGAGCTATCTTCCAAATTCCCCTTCAGTGGTGACCTTACCTCATTGGTATCCAACTCTCTGTGGGAAAGGGCTTCAGAATAGTGTTGAAAATTCAATCAATCGGAGAGCATGTGTTCCCAGCTGAAGCCCTGATTAGGGTGAGTGTCTCTGAATTCAGGTGTGTCCCTGAAATTTGGCACTGTTTAGATTTACCAAAGATTGGCCCTATATAAAGGGAAGTCAATCAGAGGTGGCATTTCCCAGAGAAGAGGCACTGAAGAGCCCAGAGCCTGGGAGAAGAGCAACCTGAGGAACACTGCTGGCTGGCTTCTCCATCTGCTCCAGCTCTTATTTCCTGGTGAGTTCTCCAGACCATGGGATGAGAGCCTCATTGCCTCTAAGTGAGACAATTCCCATCTCTCTAGGCATTTAGACCATCAAAGCAGCATTTATGATCTCTAAGTTTTATTGTTTTAACAGGACTTCACTCCTTCTGTTTTGACTCTTAGGGAACCATTTCCCTTTGTCTTGAATCTATTTTACTTTTGTAGTTTCCTCTTCCATGATCTTATATCTGTGCTACTATTAAGAACCAGTAGCCTGTGGTGATAAATTTGAAATGACTCATAATTAAAATGGAGATGAATTAATGTGTGTTTGCAATACTTCTCATTTGCAATGCTGAGACAAGAAGTTTGCAAGTTCCAGGCCTTCCTACACAATTTGCCAGGGTCCTCAGTAACTTAGCAAGTCCCTGTGTAAGAATGAAAGTAACAAAATGACTGGGGATGTGTCTCAGTGTTAGAACTCTGTTGTGTTCAATTCCCAGTACCAAATGCAAAACACAAAAACCAAAAAAGCCCTTCTGATTCAAGTGGTCGGAGTTTCTATTCAGAATTATGAAATAAATTCACTTTATTCTACATTTTCCATTCACTGCATTGTTATGGATGATGTGCATGTTGAAAATATTGCAAAGCTGGGTTTCGTGTTGTAATTCAATGTGTGATGATTGGATTTTCCATTTTTATTGAGATGCGTTCATAGTGATTTCTCACTCATTTTAAGCTGTTGTTGTGTACTCTAGATTTATTCTCTGCTTCTTTGCCTGCATCGCTAGAATACTAAAGGGAAGATGGAAGAACCTTGGGCTTTGTCCACTGTGGATCCCCAGCATTGAGAAGAGGTCCCATCCCATCTCTATTGCTGAGAAATAGGAGGCCATGTGTTCTTCTTGCCAAAATCTCAGTCCTTTTTCCCGATGCCAATCCAACAATGAGGACACAGTTTTGAGAAAATGGAAAAATCAGGTTGAACGCTTTGCTATCAAAGGAGAAACTCCTGTCCCAAAGGCTGTGCTTCTGCCCATCAGAAGGAATGGGGGGCTGTCAAGGAGGTGACTCCAAAGCTGCACTGCTGGTGTTCCCTGTCTGGAGTTGTAATTTACCTGTTAATTTGGGAGATTGTCATTTCTGAGGTCATACTTTGTTCCTATGGTGGGTGTGTACCTAGGGACAGATAGCTCTACCTAGGATGGGGAAGAAAGGTAATCCTGTTTCCCCTGAGATTAGGAAAGGGGAGAGATTAGGGAGGAGCAGGGAGAAAGGAAGGGAAAGAAACAGGTCCATTTTAAAAGTGAGTTGCTGTGGCAGAGCAGCCAGCATGAAGGGAACCACAGTGGCATTCTGTTTAGGATATGAGGTTGCCCCCAGAGGCTCATGTGGGAGACAACCCAGGGAAATCTAGAGGTGAGAGACTGGATTATGAAGCTTCAAACAAAGCCTTGCATCAGTCCCCTGATGGGGATTAACTGGGTGGTGACTGCTGGCAGGTAGGGTGTGGCTGGAGGTGGCAGGCCCCTAAGGGCGTGCTTTTGGGATTATGCTTTATCCCTGGTGAGTGAGGATCTCTTTGCAGTCTTGCTATTATGACCTGTGCTGCTTTCTCTGTTTCCTCCACATTGTTACTGGTGCATTATAGTTGTAGCTATGGATGGGATTTGTTGCTCCCTCTTTCTACATGCGAACAATATAACAGCGTAATTTGGCCAGTATCACCTCCTGCATTTCCCTGCTCTACTGCTGCCTCCCACTTCTTGGTCCCTTCCTTCTACTGATCTCCCTTTGATGTGTAGGAGATATACCCCCACTTTTTTTTCTTTTTCTTCTCTAACTTCCCCATATGAGAGAAAACAAAGGACATTTAACGTTTTGAGTTTGACTTGATTCTGTGAACATCATGGTCTCTAGTTTCATCGATTTTCCCCCAAATGACACAATTTTACTTTGCTTTCTGGCTGAATGAAACTCTATTGTGTACATGGACTACATTTTCTTTCTGCATCCTTTTCTTGATGGACACTATGGCTCATTCTATACTTTAGCAATTGTGATTGTGCTGCTGTAAACCATGGCAAGCATGTGTCACTTTAATAAGGTGATTTAATTCTTCAGGATACATGCACTTTCAGTGTAGCTGTGTTTTCTCCACGTTTAGGTGTGGCTGGGTTATATGTGGCTCCAAGCCTGGTCTTTTGAGGAGCCTCCCTACTGATTCCCAGACCACTGGTGCCTATTTACAGTGTAACAGTTCCTTTTCTCCACATCCTCTCCAGCTTTCATTACTATTTCTATGATTGATAACAACCCTTCTGACTGGAGTGAAATGAAATAGCAGGGTAGTTTTCATTTGCATTGCCCTAATTGATCATGATATTGAAGACTACTTAATTAGTCATGATAATGGACATTTTTTTCATGCATTTGTTGGCCACTTCTATTTCTCCTTTTCAGAGTATCTGTTTAGTTCATTCACCATTTTCAAATTGGGTTATTTAATTTTTATTCTTTTGAATATTCTTGAGCTCTCTATATATTGTAGATATTAATTCTGTGTCAGAAGCGTCTCTAGTCGAATTTCTCTCCCATTCTGTGCTCTCTCTTCACATTTCCAATTTATTCCTTTGCAGTGAAAAGCTTTTTAATTTCATTCTGTCCCATTTATTAATTCCTGGCATTATTTTCTGTCCATTCAGGGGTTCTACTGAGAAAGTCATTGCCTATGCATAGAAGCTGGAGTATAGACTGTACATTTTAATCTAGTAATTGAATAGTTTCTGGTCTCATTCTGAGGCCTTCGGTCCATATTGAGTTGACTTTTGTGCAGGATGAGAGATAAGCACCTAGCTTCATTCCTCTACTTCTCAGTAACCAGTTTTCCCAGCACTGTTTGTTAAAGAGGCTGTCTCTTCTCCAATGTATGTATCTAGCACATTTGTGCAGAATCAGATGACTGTAGAAGGGTGACTTGTCCCATGTCATCACTTCCATCCCCTTGCCCTATGTGTCTGTGTTCATACCACTCCCAAGCCTGTTTGGATACTATTGAGATACTTCCTTTGCCCTACTGTTTTCCCCTGGTGTTCTGCCTGAATCTGACCCAGGGCTGTGGAATCAGCTGTCTGAGGACTGAGTCTCCTGAAAATTTTCCTCCTCCATATTTTTTGTGTCAGTTCCTTGGTGAGAGTGATGAAAAAGGTGACTAAAATCATACTGAATGTCTTAACTTTCTATGTTTCAGCTCTTTATTGAAAGGAGGACAGTAGAGTGCCCACAGGGGTCAGGTATTTTTGCCAGCACAATATTGGCAGAGCATAGTTTGAGTGGGGAATGAAGGTCCCTAACACTGCCACCAGGAACCAAAATCCATGTTCAAACACCCTGGCAGGACTGGGAAATCCGAAGCCTGACACTTAGTGGTGAGGAATGCCCTCAGATACTCAGTTGAGAGTGAGGACTCAGTCTAGCTCCTCCCTGTTGTCTTTCAGGGACCTGGAGGTAGAGGACGAGCTGTGCCATCACCTGTGCTGAACTCACAGTTATGGGTCACTACTCCCGCTGTGGCAGGTTCCTCAGGATAATTTTCCCTGCATAAATGACCATTTGAGATTCATTAAATCAATGTTCAATTCTCTGACAACTCCAGTGTAGTTATGTCTTTTTTTTGGAAATTTGAGTGTATTTGTTATATGGTTTAATAAAAAGTTCAGTTGAGGAAACTGGGTGGACCCTACTGCAATATGATCAGTTCTCCTACAAATGAAAGAGTTTAGGGAGGAGATGTGACCAGGGAGGCCATGGAAAGACACAGGGAGACCAGCCTGTACTAGGCAGGAGCCAAGGTCTCAGAAGAAACAGACCCTGCAGACCCATTGATCACAGGTTGCTGGCCTCCAGAATTGTGAGAAAATCAGCTTGATTTTAAAGCCACCCCGTCACTTTGTAGCTCTTATGGAAGCCCTACAACCTATTAAAGGCTGGTAAACTAATAGGATATTCTTAGTAGCAGGGGTTCTAATCTTTTGAATGTCAAAATGAAATTAGAAGATGATTTTCAAAAGACTTGGAGGAGAAAACTGATTATGGATCATGAAATCAGGCTTATTTAGAAAAACTTATCATATCTTAAATATTTTGAAAGCCAGTGGGTGTACGGATTCTGAGATTAGGCAGGGATGGACAACACAACACAATCTGGTATTCTCAGATGCAGGAAGAGACACATGCAAGCACTCCCCTGCTAAAGGGGCTTGATGACAAGATGTGGGAAAGAGTGTGGAGAAGACCAAATTAGCTTGAAGGTTATGTGGTGCGATGAGTAAGAATGTAATAAGCTGAGCAGAAAAAGAAGAGGATGCTGCTTGATAAGTGGGGTCAATGCACTAGAGGATCATGAATGGTGGAAATTAGGAAATGACAGTGAACTTAGGGACATGAGAAAAGAAAAGACCCTATGATGACAGGGTAAGGCATGTGCTCTTTGACCTTAAAGGCTCTATCCAGTAAACTTGGAGGTGTTGCTCATATCTTGAAAGACACTGAGCTCAGGAGGTAGAAAACAAGTAAAATTGCTGTCATACTATTTTCTGGTGGGACAAATTCTTCATATTATGAAAATCTTTAAACCTTTCATGAGGTCTTTTTGTAAATTGTGAATTGCCCAATAATCAACAGGGTTATGACAGTAAACAAATATGTAAAAATATCTAAGCACAGTCCCATTGAATAAATTTGTTGGTTTCTGCTGTTTTGTGGGGCAGTTATTGTTTGTTTGATTGACTTTTTGGTTTGTCTTTCATTACTGCTTTTGTGTGTTTGTTGTTTTCTTTTCTTTTCTTTTGTTTCTTTTCTTTTCTTTTGTTGTTGCTTTGGGATTCATGTCAGGGATGTCATAACATGGGTAGAGCTACATTTCTAGCAATGCTTTCTTTAAAAAAAATAAATAAATAAAAGCATGGATTGAACCCAGGTGTGCTTAACCACTGAGTTCTAAGCCCAGTCCATATTTGCTTTCTTTTATTTTCATACAGAGTCTCATTAAATTACTTAGAGCCTCACCAAGTTGCCTAGCGTACCTGTGAACTTGGCATGCTTCTACCTCAGGCTTCTGAGTTGCTGGGCTTACAAGTATGCACCAGTGCACCTGGCTCTTGTCCTTTTTTTTCAGTCTTCCGACACAAACATGGTGAAATCTAATCTTAGAAATGAAAATTACAATATATTCATGAAATTGATATTTTTAGGGATACATTGCCATTTATAAATATCTTGCTCTCATATGAATGGATTCATAATGGAAAGCAAGGATGTCACAGCTGGTGAAGATGAATACAAAAGAGAATTTCAAAGATCTCAGCTAACACATCAGCAAACTACCACACTGAGCAAAAGGATTTCATCCTGATGCCCAGTCATCATATATGAGCACAATTTCTGATTATCCTTGATATAAATTAATGTCACAGTGCATGAGAGTATGAGTATGACCCCAGTGCCTCAGCTGTTGTGATAAGTAGAACTAACAGGTTTGGATTGGCAGGATGGTGGCATGGATTCCTCAAAACAGAAAGCCACTGGAGTTGATTCTTTCTTTCATAATTTGGACCCTTGACTGGTCCTGAGTCCATGAAGGGTGGTTGAAACGCATGAGTGAGGGAGGGTGGAAGGAGTGAGGCTCCAGTGGCACCTGATGGATCTTAGAGAACCACTGCTAACAAATAGAGCAAAACAGGGAGTATTCAAGATGGCGGGCTAGAGGAAGGCTGTATTCCTACTTGCTCCGTTGATTCCTACTTGCTCAGGATTCAAACAGCATGAATATGGCTCTCAACGATATTTTATATTCAAAGCACATATAAGGGATACCCAGGTGCTGCTTCAGAACCAATTCAGCCGGCCTGGGCTCGGCCCCGCCTAGGGTAGGTACCACTTGGGAGCGCCGGACCCTGCAGCTGCTTCAGAGCCACAGATCTGGGTCTGCTCCAGCCAACAAGTGAGTGCAGGTCCCCAGCAGCGGCTTTCAAGTCACTGGCCGTGGCTCCGGCACCAGCCGGCGGCCTCCCAGGCGGAGACCGAGCTTCTCAGTCTGCCTGGTGCCTCGTTGCCACTTCTGGAGAGGTCTGGCGGGGAGCCTCTGGGATCCCTGACTCCACGGGGAGTTGGAGCTGCTCTGCGCAGTTTTGGCAGCTTCCCTGGCGGGGAGGGTCCATCTCCAGCTTCTTGGGGCCTCCAGCAGCATCTGGGGAGGTCCGGCCAGGAGCCTCTGGGATCACTAACTGGGCAGGAAGTTGGAACTACTCCACATCATTTTGGCGGCATCGCTGGCAGATTGGGCCCGTCTCCAGCTTCGTGGGGCCTCCAGTGGCGTCTGGAGAGGTCTGGCAGGGAGCCTCTGGGCTCGTTGGCTCTGGCGGGGAGTGGGAACTACTCCATGCCATTTTGGCAGCTTCCCTGGCAGAGAGGGCCCATCTCCAGCTTCCTGGGGCCTCCAGCGGCGACTGGAGAGGTCTGGATTGGAGCCTCTGTGATCGCTGACGCCGGCGGGGAGTTGGAACTGCTCCGCACCATTTTGGCGGCTTCCCTGGCAGAGGGGGGCCATCTCCAGGTTCCAGGGGCCTCCAGCGGCATCTGGAGAGGTCTGGCCGGGAGCCTCTGGTATTGCTGACTCTGGCGGTGAGCTTAGGGCCTTTGGTGCCAGCTTACAGTGTCCCCAGGAGAGAGCAACCACCTGCCACCGCCTGAACCCCCAGCGAGGAGTTCAGGTCAGACTGGGGTCTCAAGCCCAGTGTCTCCATCACTGAGCACAGTTCTCTGACACCACCCCAACTTGATCTAGTGCCCAGGCCCACACCCAGGCCCAGAGTCTACCACTTTGCTGTATCTAATTGTCTATCAGCACTAGGCTGCCTCTGCCCAGAAGCACTGATCATTCCCAACCTGGAGGTAGTGAGACAGCACCTTTCTTGGGTCAGCGATTGATCAAGCACCCCTCAAGGAACAGAGAGGAAGATACACGAGCACCATGAAAAAACATGGGAAGAAAGTGTCCCAATTAAACCTAGATGATATATCAAGAGAACCCAAAGGCAGTATGGTAGAAGGAATGACAGAAAGGGAGTTCAGAATGTTCATAATTAAAGTGATCCAAGAGAGAATGATGTGACAAGAGACCAGTTTCAGGCAATGAATAATCAGCTAATAGAGCAATTGCAGGGAGCTAAAAATCACTTCAATAAAGAGATATAAATTCTGAGAAAAAAACAAACAGAAATTCTTGAAGGAAACAAGGAAATGAAGGAAACAATAAACCAAGTTAAAAACTCAATAGAAAGCATAATTAACAGAATAGATCACTTGGAAGACAGAACCTCAGACAATGAAGGCAAAATATTTAATCTTGAAAACAAAATCGAACAAACAGAGAAGATGGTTAGGAATCATGAACGAACCCTCCAAGAAATATGGGACATCATGAAAAGACCAAATTTAAGAGTAATCGGGATTGAGTAAGGCACAGAGATACAAACCAAGGGGATGAATAATCTATTCAAGGAAATATTATCAGAAAATTTCCCTAATATGATGAATGAGATGGAAAATCAATTACCAGAAGCTTACAGGCACCAAATGCACAGAATAACAACAGATCCACACCAAGCACATTATAATGAAAATGCCTAACATACAAAACAAAGATAGAATTTATAGGCTGCGAGAGAAAAGAATCAGATTACCTACAGGGGGAAACCGATACGTATATCAGCAGATTTCTCAGCCCAGACCCTAAAAGCAAGAAGGGCCAGGAACAACATATTTCAAGCTCTGAAAGAAAATGGATGCCAGCCAAGAATCTTATACCCAGCAAAACTTACCTTCAGATTTGACGAAATAAAATCCTTCCATGATAAACAAAAGCTTAAAGAATTCACAAGGAGAAAGCCTGCCCTACAGAACATTCTCAACAAAATATTCGAAGAGGAAGAAACGAAAAATAACAATCAATCAATGTATTAATCAATGTAATTCACCACATCAACAGACTTAAAGTCAAGAACCACATGATTATTTCAATAGATGCAGAGAAACATTTGATAAAATACAGCACCCCTTCATGCTCAAAACACTAGAAAAAATAGGGATAGTGGGGACATTCCTTAACATTGTAAAG
>JAJEJO010043096.1:0-39499 GCA_020662805.1 Glaucomys volans | reverse complement strand
TATAAAACCCCTATAACCCTATGGTTGGGGCTGTTCTCCCAATAGTCTTTCTTAGGGCATTGTGTGAGACAGTCAGCCGGCCAGCTAATAAAAGCTCTCAAATTTTGATTTCTCGGAGGTGACTGGTCTGTTCTTAAGTTGTGCACCATAACAGTAAGCAGCTAAATTTCTTCCCTGCCAGTCCCACAGAAATGGTTACGATTTATAGCAACAAACCAAATAATTTGTATATATAGATTCAGCTAGGTTGTTCTTATTCAGAGAATATGTCAGTCTTAATTTTCTTGGTATATGTTCTCAGAAGTACAAGATTTTACATTTCCTCTCTCAGCCCCTATTAAACACAATTCTATTCTCTACTTCCAAAGGCTTGACTTTTTTAGATTCCACACATAAATAAAATCATGCAATATTTTCTTTTCTGTACCTAGCTTATTTTACTTAGTATAATGTTTTCCAGGTAATCTATGCTCTTAAAAATGACAAGAATTCTCCGTTTTAAGGCTGAAGAGTAGTCCATTGTATATCTATACCATATTTTGTTGACAACTTATCTGTTAATGGACACTTAGGGGTGATTTCACATGTTGACCATTGTGAATAATATTGCAATAAACATGGAAGTGCAGATATCTTTTCAACATAATGATTCCAACTTCTTTGGATATATAACCAGTAGTGGGATTACTGGATCATATGATAGTGAATAAAAATAGATAATGATCAGGCAGTCAAGGTAATGGACCCCATCAGGGTCTTTTCCATATGTAAAAACCTTGAGGCTTACCTGTGGGAACATTCCAGTCTACTCCTTTGTCCAAGAGTGGTGGGAAACTGAAAAGTGAGAGTAAACCAAGATGGGAGTTCCAGGAAGTTAAAACTTAAAACCCAAATGACACAAATGACTCTGCACCTTTTCAATGCCTGTTTAACATAGATTTTCATCATATGCAAAATCCATATAAGCCCCTAGGGTAGCAGATCAAAATGGATCTTCCTGCTCTTAGGTATCCTCCTGTATTGTGGGAGGTTTTCCTCTTCTCTTCTCTTCTCTTCTCTTCTCTTCTCTTCTCTTCTCTTCTCTTCTCTTCTCTTCTCTTCTCCTCTCCCCTCCCCTCCTCCCCTCCCCTCCCCTCCCCTCCCCTCCCCTCCTCTCCTCTCCTCTCCTCTCCTCTCCTCTCCTCTCCTCTTCTCTTCTTTCTCTTATCTTCTGTTTTCTTGTCTTCCCACTTAAATAAATGGTAGTCCCTTTTGCTCTTCCCTTTCATTATGTTCATGGATTTTATTCCTCAAATTTGTAAAGCAAAAACCTATAAAGAAATCGATAAAACAGGGAATCAATTTTCATCTCAATCCTCCAGTTTCAGTACTTCTCTGTTTTCCCCAGTGTTGTCAGAGGTCAGGGGCCCACCATAAAACTGAGGCAGCAGGGAAGCCCCCTCCTTCACCTGATTCTCGCAACCATGCCAGAAATATTTCAGACATTTCCCTCAGAGTAACAGGCATACCTTTGATTGAAATAGAGAAATAAGGGAAAGGGAAACACTCTCAAGGGACAGAGTGGTTCCTCTCCCAGAACAGAGGGATGGAGTGTCCCTCCTGCATTTAAATTTTTTATTTTTTATTTTTTTGAGGAAAGATGAGAAAGATTCCAGGGAGTCCCCCTGAAGTCTACCTTTTGGTTTTTGACCGAGAGCATAGGAACCGCTTGGACTTTCTCCAAGAGAGGATGGTGTGGTGATCACAGAGTTGGAGATTTTAAGGAAATTGAGTACCCCTGCTCTTGCATTAACTTTCAACCCCCTTAATCAGTATACTGCCCTTTGAATAGTCCTTCATTAGTGTCTTGATGTTTGGGTTGCCAGGGTGTTTGGAGAGTGTGATAGTTTTAGTGATGAGGGACATTCCAGGCCACCTAGTAGACTGTGACATGATCTTAAGGGGATGTAATCATGACTAGGGGAGGATTTAACATGCCAAGTCCCCATCTTCCATGTGCTTCTCTGTCATATAGGACTCCCTGTGGTTTTCAGTCACCCTTCATTGTCTTTTCCCTACTCACCCATTTATGACTGGCTAGTTGCTTAACAGCGTAATGTCTAATTGGAGCACTGAGAGAGGAGAGCCTGACTTTACTCGTGACCTTAAAGATAAAGAGTACCATTTCTTTTTACACTTATCTTGAGGACTTCTCCACTATTGTTGGAGTTCTTTCAGGAGAGTTCTTTCATTTGCAGGCAATCCTAATGGGAACAGGAGCCTGTGTATGAATGTCCATCTTCTGGTCCCTCAGGTAACCATTCGGGGAGGTTCTTTATTCATGTCTCAGGAAGGACCCATAAAGTTGATTCCCCACTGACCACAAATATCTCACTGATACACTTTGATATTGGTCAGTTCCCCTTTATAACTTCATTTCTTATCTGTGTAGGAAGAGAAATGTATTTATTTATCAAGTCTACCACTGCGAATTAGAATCCAGTTCAGAAACAATTTTGACATCATTTATGTAGTTAAAATGAAAGAAATATTTTCTTCACAAAACTAACACTATTACTTTTCAATACATTTATTTGAATTTATCTTAAATATACTATTGAATAAGTGAAACTTATATGAATTAATAATTGCTTATTAAATGGAAAAATGGAAATGGAATACCCAAGAAGTTAGATCAAAAAAATTATGCCATATGTATTGTGTGAATATCAGAAGAGGAAGCGAAGAAAGAAATAGAGAAGTATTTGAACGAATAATAACGGATAAGGTACCAAAATTAATTTTAGACATGAAAGCTCTGATCACAAAATCTCAAAGAATACTAAGAAGAATAAAAGCAAAAGAAAACCAAAAAACCTATACCTAGACATAAAATATAATGAGAAAAAGATAGTCTTTTCAAGAAGTAGTTTGAAAAATGGATCTCCACATATAGAAGAATTACACTGGACCTTTACCTCATACTATAGAGAAAATTCATCCCAGAGTAGATAAAAGACTTATTCAAGACTGGAAAGTGAAAAACTAATAGAAGAAAATATAGGGGGAAAGCTCTATGATGTCATTCAGGGAAATTCTGTCTTGGATCTAAACCCCAAAGCAAAAATAGAAAAATGGGATAGTATCAAACTAAAAAGCATCTGCACAACAAATCTAATGATTCTCAGAGTAAAAAAAACCCACAGCTTTGGAGAAAATATTTAAAAACAATTTATCTGATGAGGATCTAATATCAGCTGATAAGGAACTCAAACTATTCCCTAGTAAAAGAATAAATAACCCAATTTTTAAAAATGGGCAAATGACTTGAAAATGCATTCCTCGACAGAAGATAATACAAACACAAATATCTAACAGGTATATGGGTATGTGAAAAAATGCCCGATACCACTAACCATAAGGAAAATTGCAATTTTCTCAACGAAGAGTGAAGAAGAAAAAGGATCTACAATTATGATTATGATTATTATTATTATTTGGTACCAGGGATTTAATTTAGGGGTGCTTGACCATTTAGTCACACTTACAGTCCTTTTTATTTTTTATTTTTTTATTTGTTTAATTATTTATACATGACAGTAGAATGCATTTTGACACAAACATAAATGGAGTAAAACTTCTCATTCTTGTGGTTGCACATGATGTAGAATCATACCAGTTATCTAATCATATATGTCATAATGACTGATTCATTCTACTATCCTTCCTAGCCTCCCCTTTTTATGTTTTATTTTGAAGTAGGATCTCATTAATATGCTTAGGATCTTGCTAAGTTGCTAAGGCTTGCTTTCAACTTGTGATTCTCCTGCCTTAGTCTCCCGAGTTGCTGGGATTACAGATGTGTGCCAGTGCACCTACCTAGCATCATTCTTACCAATGAAAGTCAGAATATTCTCCCCCATAGTCAAGAACCAAAAAAAGAATGTCTTTTCCCACCATGTCTCTCCAACATTTTATTGTAGGATTTAGTCAGTACAATGAGTCAAAATAAAGAGGCACCCGGAATTGAAAGAAAGAAGATATGAGCATCTATATAGGAAATCAATAAAGAAAAAATACTAAGAGTAACATGAAAATTTCACAAAAATGCAGGATATAGGATCAATATGAAAAAAACAATTGTATTTTGTATTATTTTATATGCAAGCAATGAGCAAACAAAACTGATAATGTCATAAAAAGACTGAAAATAGGAAATAATCTAATGAAAGAGATAAATTTTCATATATCAAAAAATGTATGACCATCTTAAAAGAAATTTTAAAACATTTCAATGAATCCAGAGTTATCCTGTGTTCATAGATTGAAAGAGTCAATATTATTAACATGTCAGGTATCACCAAATGCTTAATAGATTTAACATAACCCAATATTTGTAAACATTTAAAACTGAATTCCAAAATTAATATGGAAGTGCAAAGGAACCTGTGTTGGGTTTAACTTCAGTCAGTACCCAGGAAGTCTTATTGCTCCTGGAAGTGAGTGAAGCAGGAGTGTGTTCCTGAGAGAGGAGGAGGGAAACTGACCTAGAATGTAAGTCATAAAAGCAGGACTCTGTCATTCAGTATTGTATTTTCAGGACAGATGAATCTCGGTAGAATATTGGTTGAAAAAATAAATGGACCACTGCACATGCTACATGTGATAGAAATCATTTTCCTTTTATAGATGAAGTAATCAAGTTTATATAGGATAAGCAATCTCTTCAGAGATTAGGAGAAAGCCTGCCTAAAAATGAATCTAATGCCATTCAACTTTAAAATCTGAGCTCTTTACCACGGCACATGACTAAAAGGCAACTATCATTTAACAAATTTTGATACATTTCTTTTTTTATGACATATTTCTTAAAGAGACAAAAATGTGTTTGGGGGAGGCAAGAAGTCATAGTAGGAGAAACTATATGGACTGAGGGAATCTACCTGGAGAGTGGGGCTTTTTAGATGCCTTGAGAAAAGGTGGACTATTTATGAGAAGTATATATGGGTATAGGCACAGGAAAAATAGCAAAATTACAGAAAGAAGAGAGGGATGTCTGTGAAACACTGGCGAACCTGGTTTTGATGCCAGCCTTGGAGATCTGGAGTGGCTCCTTGTTTCCCAGGTGTTTAAGACTGAACACCAGAGAAACACTGAGGCAAGTGTAGAAAGCAAGCTTTAAGAAAGGGACAGAGATAGACTTTTCTGGAGAGAAGTGGGGCCCAGAACTGTGAGAATGTGTGTGTCTGATTCTTTTTTTTTAAATTTATTTATTTTGATTCATTGTACACAAATGGAGTACAGCTGTTGTTTCTCTGGTTGTATACAAAGTAGAGTTACACCATTTGTGTAATCATAGCTGTACATAGAGTAATGATGTTTGTCTCATTCTGTTATTATTCTTACCCTGCCACCCCATCCCAACCCTCATTTTGGTCTAAGCAATCCATCCTTCCTCCATTCTTGCCTTCCTTCCACCCTGTATTATGTATCATCATCCACTTATCAGAGAGATCATTTGGCCTTTGGTTTTTTTTGGGATTGGCTAATCTCACTTAGCATGACATTCTCCAACTTCATCCATTTACCTGCAAATGCCATAATTTTATTCTTCTTTAGGGCTGAGTAATATTCCATTGTGTATATATACCACTGTTTCTTTATCCATTCATCTATTGAAAGACATCTAGTTTGGTTTCACAATCTAGCTATTGTGAATTGAGTAGCTATGAATATTGATGTGACTGTATCACTGTACTATGCTGATTTTAAGTCCTTTGGGTATAGGCCAAGGAGTGGGATAGCTGAGTCAAATGGTGGATCCATTCCAAGTTTTCCGAGGAATCTCCACACTGCTTTCCAGAGTGGCTGCACTAATTTGCAACCCTACCAGCAATGTATGAGTGTACCTTTTTCCCCACATCCTCGCCAACACCTGTTATTGCTAGTATTCTTGATAATAGACATTCTAATTGGGGTGAGATGAAATCTTAAGGTGATTTTGGTTTGCATTTCTCTTATTACTAGAGAGGTTGAACATTTTTTCATATATTCATTGATTGCTTATAGATCTTCTTCTGTAACGTGTCTTCTCATTTCCTTAGCCCATTTATTGATTGGGTTATTTGCATTCTTGGGGTACAGTTTTTTGAGTTCTTTATAGATTCTGGAAATGAGTGCTCTGTCTGAAGTGTGTGTGGCAAAGATTTTATCCCACTCTGTAGGAACTCTCTTCACATTGCTGATTGTTTTCTTTGCTGAGAAAAAGCTTTTTAGTTTGAACTTATCCCAATTATTGATTCCTGCTTTTATTTCTTGTGCTTTGGGAGTCATGTTAAGGCAATCTGGTCCTAATTCACCATGATGAAGATTTGGACCTACTTTTTCTTCTATTAACTGCAGGGTATCTGGTCTAATTCCTAGGTCCTTGATCCATTTTGAGTTGAATTTTGTACAGGGTGAGAGATAGGGGTTTAGTTTCATTTTGCTGCATATGGATTTCCTGTTTTCCCACCAACATTTGTTGAAGCGGCTATCTTTTCTCCATTGTATGTTTTTGGTGCCTTTGTCTAGTATGAAAAACTGTATTTATGTGGGTTTGTCTCTGTGTCCTCTATTCTGTACCATTGATCTACTTGCCTATTTTGGTGCCAGTACCATGCTGTTACTATTGCTCTGTAGTATAGTTGAAGGTCTGGTGTTGTGATACTTCCTGCTTCCATCTTCTTGCTAAGAATTGCTTTAGCAATTCTGGGTCTCTTATTCCTCCAAAAGAATTTCATGATTGCTTGCTCTATTTCTATGAGATCCATCCTTGGGATTTTAATTGGAATTCCATTGAATTTGTATAGTGCTTTTGGTAGTATGGCCATTTTGATAATATTAATTCTGCCTATCCAAGAACATGGGAGATCTTTCCATCTTCTAAGATTTTCTTTAATTTCTTTCTTTAGTGTTCTGTAGTTCTCATTGTAGATGTCTTTCACCTTTTTATCAGATTGATTCCCAAATATTTTGGTTTTTGAGGCTGTTGTAAATGGGGTAGTTTTCCTAATTTCTCTTTCAGAGGATTCATCACTTATTAATAAAAATGCATTAGATTTATGAGCATTAATTTTACATCCTGCTACTTTACTGAATTCATTTATGAGTTCTAGAAGTTTTCTGGTGGAATTTTTCAGCTCCTCTAAATATAGAATCATGTCATCAGCAAATAGGAATAGTTTGAATTCTTATTTTCCTATTCATATCCCTTTAATTTCTTTGGTCTGTCTAATTCCTCTGGCTAGAGTTTCAAGGACAATGTTGAATAGAAGTGGTGAAAGAGGGCATCCCTGCCTTGTTCCAGTTCTCAGGAGGATTGCTCTCAATTTTTCTCCATTTAGAATGATGTTGGCTGTATGCTTATCATAGACAGCCTTTACAATGCTAAGGTACATTCCTACTATCCCTATTTTTCCTGGTGTTTTGAGCATGAAGGGGTGCTGTATTTTATCAAATGCTTTTTCTGCATCTTTTGAAATAATCATGTGTTTCTTAACTTTAAATCTGTTGATGTGGGGAATTACATTTATTGATTTCCAGATGTTGAACCAACTTTGCATCCCCGGGATGAAACCCACTTGATCATGGTGCACTGTCTTTTTAATATGCTTTTGCATGTGATTCGTTAAAATTTTGTTAAGGATTTTTGCATCTATGTTCATTAGGGATATTGGTCTGAAATTTTCTTTCCTTGATGTGTCCTTCTCTGGTTTTGGTATCAGGGTGATATTAGCTTCATAGAATGAGTTTGGAAGGGTTCCTTCCCTCCTCTATTTCATGAAATACTTTGAGGAGTATTGGAATGAGCTCTTCTTTGAAGGTCTTGTAGAACTCAGCTGTGAATCCATCTGGTCCTGGACTCTTCCTTGTTGGTAGGCTTTTGATGACTTCTTCTATTTCCTTGCTTGAAATTGATCAATTTAAGTTGTGTATGTCCTCCAGATTCACTTTGGGTGGCTCATATGCCTCTAGGAACCTGTTCATGTCTTCCAGGTTTTCTATTTTGTTGGAGTATAAATTCTCAAAATAGCTTCTAATTATGTTTTGTATTTCAATTGTGTCTGTTGTCATATTTTCATTTCCATCAAGAATTTTAGTAATTTGAATTTTGTTTATTTTTTCAATGAACCAACTTTTTGTTTCGTCAATTTTTTGAATTGTTTCTTTTGTTTCAATTTCATTGATTTCTGCTCTGTTTTTAATTATTTCCTGTCTTCTATTACTCTTGGTGATGATCTGTTCCTCTTTTTCTAGGGCTTTGAGCTGTAATGTGAGGTCACTGATTTGTTGACTTTTCATTCTTGTATTGAATGCACTCCAAGCAATGAATTTTCCTCTTAGTACTGCTTTCATAATATCCCAGAGATTTTGATATGTTGTATCTTTGTTCTCATTGACCTCTAAGAATTTTTTTATTTCCCCCCTAATGTCTTCTCTTATCCACGCATCATTCAACAGCATATTATTTAGTCTCCAGGTGTTGGAGTAGTTTCTGTTTTTAACTTTATCATTGATATCTAATTTCATTCCATTATGATCTGATAGTATACAAGGTAGTATCTCTATGTTTTTGTATTTGCTAAGAGTAGCTTTGTGGCATAACATATGGTCTATTTTAGAGAAGGACCCATGAGCTGCTGAGAAGAAAGTGTATTCGCTTTTTGATGGATGGAATATTCTATATATGTCCGTTAAGTCCAAATTAGCGATTGTGTCATTGAGTCCTATAGTTTCTTACTCAATTTTTTTTGGAAGATCTGTCCAACGGTGAGAGAGGAGTGTTAAAGTCTCCGAGTATTATTGTGTTTTGGTCTATTTGATTCCTGAAATTGAGAAGGATCTGATTGACATACATGGATGCGCCATTGTTTGGTGCATAAATATTTATGATTGTTATGTCCTGTTGATTTATGCTTCCTTTAAGCAATATGAAATGTCCTTCTTTATCCCTTCTGACTATCTTTGGTTTGAAGTCTGCTTTGTCTGAAATGAGGATGGAAACCCCAGCTTTTTTACTCAGTCCGTGTGCATGGTATGCTTTTTCCCAACCTTTCACCTTTAGTCTGTGGGCATGTTTTTCTATGAGATGAGTCTCTTGGAGGCAGCATATTGTTGGGTCTTTCTTTTTAATCCAATCTGCCAGTCTATGTCTTTTGATTGATGAGTTCAGGCCATTTACATTCAGGGTTATTATATTCAGGAGATATGATTTGTATTCCCCGTCATTTTGGCTTATTTTTGTTATTTAACTTGACTTGGTTTCTCCTTTATTTGGCTACTCCTTTAGTGCTGTTCCTCCCTATCCTGATTTACATTGTTGCTTTTCATTTCTTCCTCATGGAATATTTTGTTGAGAATGTTCTGTAGGGCAGGCTTTCTCTTTGTGAATTCTTTAAGCTTTTGTTTATCATGGAAGGATTTTATTTCATCATCAAATCTGAAGGAAAGTTTTGCTGGGTACAAGATTCTTGGTTGGCATCCGTTTTCTTTCAGAGCTTGAAATATGTTGTTCCAGGCCCTTATTGCTTTTAGGGTCTGGGTTGAGAAATCTGCTGATAACAGTATTGGTTTCCCCTGGAATGTAATCTGATTTTTTCCTCTTGCCGCCTTTAAAATTCTATCTTTATTTTGTATGCTAGGTACTTTCATTATAATGTGCCTTGGTGTTGATCTGATGTAGTATTGTACATTTGGTATCCTGTTAATTACATACACCCTGAACTCCCTTTCTGACATTTCTTCTGCCCTGCTGTCACTGGATTCTGTTGATGTAGCATCTAGGTTTGTTTGGAACACTTTCTTCTCCTGTTTTCTCATGTTACTCATGTATCTTCCCCTCTATCAGTGAGAATCTGAGGTATTGCAGCTTCCCCCCTATAGACTTGTGATGTCCCTGCAGGTTTCCAATACCTCACGTCCTAGTCTTCAGTAACACTAGACTGTGGGCTGGGGCCAGGCTGAGGTATTGTCTGGGCCTCTGGACTGTATCTCCTGGCGTGGAAATCTCAAGTGTCCATGCTGTGCCACCTTCCCCCATGCCGACATTTCCCAGCTGCCACTGAGTGGAAGTCCCACAGGAGCACTAAGGCCAACATACCAGGTGCAGAAGTCTCAGGTGTCTGCACTGATCTGAGCCTGGTGTCTGTCTCTGTGCCCATCTCCAGGGCCTGGAAGTCTTGAGGGACTTGTCTTGGTTGAACCCAAGCCTCTTGGCTGGAGCCTCCCCAAGTGGAAGACTCAAGTGTCTGCTATGCCCACTTATTCCCCACTGAAGACTCCCACTTCCGTGCTGTGCTGGCTGTCCCCACGTGGAAGTCCCATAGGAGCACTCAGGGCCCACGTCCCAGGTGCAGAAGTTTCATATGTCTGAGACATTCTAGTTTTTTGAAGAATCTGTTTTTCAGATTCATTGTACTAATTTGCAGTCCCACCTATGACACACGAGTGTATATTTTCCCACACAACCTCTCCAGAGTTTATTATTATTTGTATTCCTGAGAATTGCCATTCTGACTAGAGAGAGAAAATCCTGGGTTCTTTTTTCTTTTTTTTCAAATGACTAAATTGTAGGATTTTATATATGAACATAGAAAAAAATCAGATCACATACACAACTGAAAATAAGGAATTGCTACATTTATACCTAAAAAAACTAAATACAATAAGGGGTTGTGCTAACAAGAAAAGATGGCTGGGTGCTATTTTAAGTAAAGAGTGTGTCTGTCATACTGCCTACTTCCAAGATAATTGCTTCTCCTCAGTATAACTTCTGCAGTGGCTTGTGTTTTATTAAATATTTGTATCATAATTTATTTCCTGTAGTTGAACTTCTAAATAGTTTCCAATTTTTCATCATAATAAATATTATAAATACAAATATTATACAGTCCCAGGGAAAATAAAAGGTGTAATAGTAAGTTTTCAATCTCAAGCACATTCAAAATACAGCAATTTTGTATATTAATTTTTCTTATACTTCTGATATTAATATTTGTTGTTTTCTTCTGTTTTAAAATTATTTTTTATTTTTACAGACTTCATTTTGATTCATTATACACAAATGGAGTACACCTTTTCTTTTCTTTTTTTTTCTTTTCTTTTCTTTTCTTTTCTTTTTGGTACTGGGGATCGAACTCAGGGGCAGTCAACCACTGAGCCACATCCCCTGCCCTATTTTGTATTTTATTTAGAGACAGGGTCTCACCGAGTTGCTTAGGGCCTCGCTAAGTTGCTGAGGCTGGCTTTGAACTCACCATCCTCCTGCCTCAGCCTCCCAAGTGCTGGGATGACAGGCGTGTGCCACCACACCCGGCACATCTTTTCATTTCTATGGTTGTGCACAATGTAGATTCATACCATTTGTGTAATTATACAAGTACATAGGGTAATAATTTCTGTCTCGTTCCACCATTTTTCATACCTCTCTCATTTTCCTCTATGTAATCTAAAGTTCCTCCATTCTTCTGTCACTCCCCACCCCCACCCCCACTATATGTCATCATCCACTCATCAGGGAAAACATTCAGCCTTTGTTTTTTTGGGATTGGCTTATTTCACTTAGCATGACAGAATCCAATTCCATCCATTTATCTGCAGATGCCATAATATTGTTTTTCCTTATGGCTGAATAATATTCCATTGTATATGTATGCCAAAGTTTTTTTATCCATTCCCCTGCAGAAGGGCATCTAATTGGTTCCACAATCTAGCTATTATGAATTGAGCAGCTATCAACATTAATGTGGCTGCACTACTGTAATATGCTAATTTTAAGTCTTTGGGTATAAACCAAGGAGTGGGATAACTGAGTCAAAAGGTGGGTCCATTCCAAGTTTTTTGAGGATTCTGTGCACTCCTTTCCAGAGTAGCTGTATGACTTTGCAACCTCACCAGCAATGTAAAAGTTGCCTTTTTCCCCCACATCCACACCAACATCTATTATTGCTTGTGTTCTTGATAATAGCCAATCTAATTGGAGTAACATGAAAGCTTAGAATTATTTTAATTTGCATTTCTCTAATTATTAGAGATGTTGAACACTTTTTCATTTATTTATTAATCACCTGTATATCTTCTTCTGTAAAGTGTCTGTCCAGTTCCTTGGCCCATTTATTGATTGGGTTCTTTGTATTTTTGGTGTAAAGTTTTGTAAGTTCTTTATATGAATTTTGGAGATTCATATGTACAGTGCTCTATCTGAAGTGCATGTGGAAAATATTTTCTTCCACTCTGTGGGCTCTTTTTTCACATTATTGATTGTATCCTTTGCTGAGAAAAAGCTTTTTAGTTTGAATCCATCCCATTTATTGATTGTTGCTTTGATTTCTTGCATTTTTGGAAGTCTTGTTAAGTAAGTCTGATCCTAAGCCAACATGATGAAGATTCAGGCCTACTTTGTCTTCTCTTTGGTGCAGGGTCTCTGGTCTAATTCCTAAGTCCTTGATCCATTTTGAGTTGAGTTTTGTGCAGGGTGAGAGATAGAGGTTGAATTTCATTTTACTGCATATGGATTTCCAGTTTTCCCAGCACCATATGTTGAACAGGCTATCTTTTCTCCATTGTATGTTTTTGGCTCCTTTGCTAATATGAGGTGACTGTATTTATGTGGGGTTGTCTCTGTCTTCTGTTCTGTACCATTGATCTGCCTGTCTATTTTGGTGCCAATACCATGCTGTTTTTGTTACCATTGCTCTGTAGTATAGTTTAAGTTCTGGTATTGTGATGCCTCCTGTTTCACTTTTCCTGCTCAGAATTGTTTTGTCTATTCGAGGTCTCTTATTCTTCCAGATGAAGTTCATGATTGCTTTCTCTATTTCTGTGAAGAATTTAATTGGAATTGCATTGAATCTGTATAGCACCTTTGGTAGAATGGCCACTTTGACAATATTAATTCTGCCTATCCAAGAACATGGGAGATCTTTCCATCTTCTAATGTTTTCTTCAGTTTCTTTCTTCTTAGGGTTCTGTAGTTTTCATTGTAGAGGTCTTTCACCTATTTTGTTAGATTGATTTCCAAGTATTTTATTTTATTTTTTGAGGTTATTATAAATGGAGTGGTTTTCCTAATTTCTCTTTCAGAGGATTCATCATTTATGAATAGAAATGCATTAGATTTATGTGTATTGATTTTGTATCCTGCTACCTTGCTGAATTCATTTATTAGTTCTAGAAGTTTTCTAGTGGAGTTTTTGGATCCACTAAATAAAGAATCATGTTATCAGCAAATAGTGGCAGCTTGATTCTTCTTTTCCTATTGAGATACTATCTTGCATTCTATTAGACCATGATGGAATGCAATTAGGAATCAATGATAAAATAAAAAAAACAGGAACTACTCCTACACCTGGAGACTAAATAATATGCTACTGAATGATGCAATGATAACAGAAGACATCAGGGAGGAAATAAAAAAATTCTTAGAGGTAAATAAGAATAATGACACATATCAAAATTTCTCAGACACTCTGAATGCAGTACTAAGAGGAAAGTTCATTGCATTGAGCACATACATTAAGAAAATAAAAAGTCAACAACTAAATGACCTAACATTACATCTCAAAGCCCTCGAAAAAGAAGAACAGACCAACATGAAAAATAGTAGAAGACAGGAAATAATTAAAATCAGAGCTGAAATCAATGACAGTGAAACAAGAGAAACAATTCAAAAATTGACAAAACAAAAAGTTGGTTCTTTGAAAAAGTAAACAAAATTGATTAAACCCTTAGCCACACTAATGAAGAAAAGGAGAGAGAAAATTCAAATTACTAGAATTCATGATGAAAAAGGAAAGATCACAACAGACACTTTCGAAGTACATAACATAATTAGAAGCTACTTTGCTAATCTATACTCCAAAGAAATAGAAAATATCGAAGACATTGACAAATTTTTTAGAGACATATGATCTTCCCAAACTGAATCAGGAAGATGTACACAATTTAAACAGATTGATTTCAAACACCAAAATAGAAGAAGTCATCAAAAGCCTGCCAACCAAGAAAACCCCAGGACCAGATGGATTTTCAGCTGAGTTTTATGAGAGTTTCAAGGAAGAATTTATTCCAAAAATCCTCAAAGAATTTCATGAAATAGAACAGGAGAGAACCCTTCCAAATTCATTCTATGAAGCTAATATCACCCTGATACCAAAACCAGACAAAGATGCATCAAGGAAAGAAAACTTTAGACAAATATCCCTGATGAACAAAGACGCAAAAATCCTTAACAAAATTCTGGCAAATCACATACAAAAACATATTAACAAGATAGCACACCATGATCAAATGGGGTTTATCCCAGGGATGCAAGGTTGCTTCAACATCTGGAAATCAATAAATGTAATTCATCACATCAAGAGACTTAAAGTTAAGAATCATGATTATTTCAATAGATGCTGAGAAAACATTTGATAAAACACAGGTCCCTTCATGCTCATAACACTAGAAAAAATAGGGATAGTGGGAACATACCTCAACATGGTAAAGGCTATCTACGCTAAGCCCATGGCCAATATCATTCTAAATGGAGAAAAACTGAAAGTATTCCCTCTAAAAACTGGAACAAGACAGGGATACCCTCTTTCACCACTTCTATTCAACATCATCCTTGAAACACTAGCCAGAGGAATTGGAGAGACCAAAGAAATTAAAGGGATATGAATGGGTTTTGTTTTGATTTGTATTTCTCTGATTGAGTGATGTTGTACATTTTTTCACATAGGTGTTAGCCGTTTGTGTTTCTACTTTTGAGAGAGAGTAGTTCTTTTGTCCACTTCTTAATTGGAATCCTTGTGGAGTTTTTTTTTTAATTTCATTTGGTGTTAATCTTCTGTGTTCTTTATATATTCTGCATATTAATTCCTTGTCTGAAGAGTAACTGGCAACCATTTTCTCCCATTCTGTAACTTTCTCTTCATGCTCTGTTTTAGTCAGCTTTTTTTGCTGCTGTGACTAAATGACCTGACCAGTAAAACTGTAGAGGAGGAATAATTTATTTGAGGGTTCACGGTTGCAAAGGTCTCAATTCATAGACAGCTGGCTCCATTCCTGAGGGCTCCAGGTGAGGCTGAACTTCATGGCAGAAGAGTGTGGCAGAGGGAAGCAGCTCACATCATCAGGAAGCAGAGAGAGTGAGAGACTCCACTCTCCAGATACAAAATATAGGCCCCAAAGTTCCCCTCCATTCCCACCTCCTTCAGTCACACCCTACCACTTCACTTAATCCCATCAGGGATTAATTCACTGATTGGGTTAAGACTCTTACAATCATTTCTCCTCTGAACTGTCTTCCATGGGAGCTTTTGGGGAATACCTCACATCCAAACCATAACATGCTCCTTGTCATTTTCTTTGCTGTGCAGCTTTTTAATTTGATGTCATCCCACTTATTGATTCTTTTTGCTTATTCTTCTTGAGTTTTTGAGTTTTTTGCTTAGAAAATTATTGCCTTGGCTGTTCTTGTCTTTTATTCTTTTAAATAAATTTCAGGACTGTTGTTTCTAGTTCTTTAAAAAAAAAAAACGTGTCATTGGTATTTGGATGGAGATTGCATTGAATCTACATGTAGCATTTGGTAATATGGTCTTTTAACAATATTAATTCTGCTATCCATGAACACTGGAGTGAGGTCTTCCAATTTTCTGAGGTCTTATTCAATTTCTTTCTTCAGTGTTCTATCATTCTCCTTGTAGAATTCGTTTACCTCCTTTGCACACTTCATTTGAATCACAAGTAACACTATTATTCTGGTTAGATCCAATGCTACACCAAATGTTAAACCCCAAAGGGAAGAAAAGTGAGTCATCTATGGCCAAGTACAAGTACTGGATAACACAGAAGATATGGTCATTTCTGGTATTCATTATTCTTTTCTCTATCATTAATAAGCATCCTGAGTTTTAGCTGACATGTGTTTATGCGCACATGTTTTTGTGATTCACATCCAAACCTAATCCAAACAAATACAGAAGGTAAAGTATGATTTTACCTAACATTTGTTCCTGTGACATCCCAAATAACTCTGAAACAGCTAATTATAAGAGACATTCTTTTGTTTTGGAAATAATGCATGTTTGTATCAGAGACAATGAAAGACAAACTATGTAAGAGAACATTATCCAAATGTATCACAGTTTTTAGTGAAAGAACACTCTATTGAGCTCTTTTAAATAATTAAAACTTGGTTTTGTGTATTTTATTGTAATTGTGTTTAGTAAGTCTTATCAATTAGTCTCTTTTCCCCTTCTGTAGTAACTGTCCTTCTTCATGCTCCTTGTATAACTCTTTGGTGTGTGTGGAAGAGTTCCATGAAATCTATCAGATAGTTAATATTTTAAAAGCATGATGTTCAGCAAAATTGTTATAATCATTTCAGATGCTTTTATTCTTTTAAACATGTTTAACAGAATAAATACATACATAAATACTGAGAAAGGTAAAAATTCAATAAAGTGATTTTTGTAGGTTACTCAACATGAAAAAATACTACTTATTTTTTGTTTAAAATCTAGAGTAACAGAATCAAAACTGCATACACACAAATCTTATAAAACATATCCAAGCAAGACATGTGCACACATACACACATGTGGTAAAACATAGCATATGCACATATAAACTCCATGTATCGATAGATGCACACACATAAGGATAGTAGGGAAATAAATGGGGTTTGAAGAAAATAACTGATTAATATATGGAAAAATGAAATGAAAGATTTTCTCCTAGTTTTCAATGAGCTTCATAACCTCCTCTCTCTCATTGCACTTTTTGGATTTATAAGGTGACATAAAAGTGGCATTACATTGAAGTGCTCAAGTCACATCTTTGAAGGCAAAATGTGCAGTGGTTTTTGCAAGTTAGAGGGAATAATCAGAAATTCTATAATATGAGTGGGGAAAAAGACATGGTTTTTGGAGTATTGGGAAAAGTAAGTATGGAATTGTTAGGAAATAGAGGTAGGTGGTACTGCAGTCCTGAAATTGTGCGGTAAAGAAAGTTGCATAGATACATGTCAAAATATGCATGGTATTTCTAATCTTGTCTATTATTGGCAATATCTTGCCCTGTGTTACTTTGTTCAGGGTAGGAACTATCTTATTACCAATTATATGCCTCCATATTCCTTAATATAGTTCTATAATCTTAATAAGTATTAGGGATTATATTTTTATAATCTAAATAGTTAAAACTATTTATTTTAAAGATCACATTTCCAAAAATATTTATTAATACACATAGTTAAAAAGGCCAGGTACATGAAGCAATGGGAATACCAAAGGATAATTATGAAATGTATTTAATCTCTGAATTAGGGTAAGTGAATATTGCCCATAAAGACTCATCTTCCAAACACGTAAAACATGATCAACTACCTGGAGGATGTTGAAGAACTTTAGCAAATATTTAGATATGATGCAGGACATCCTAGTCAGGTAGACTT
Organism: Glaucomys volans; assembly: GCA_020662805.1. NCBI lineage: Eukaryota > Metazoa > Chordata > Mammalia > Rodentia > Sciuridae > Glaucomys > Glaucomys volans. Next base: position 22,035 of record JAJEJO010043096.1, on the reverse strand, counting down.
TGGGCATCCCAAAAGAGTGCTGCCCTTCATTTTCTAATCTTGTGAATACAGTCTTACCATAGGCATCGTTCATAAATATTAAACTCCTAGAAGTAATCTGATGGTTTGTGCACTTTTATTGTTCTCAATGGACTATTTCCTTACCAAAATTCTACAATTTCTTTCCTAAGAACATTACTCTTTTTATGGGAAATTTCTTTTTCCAAGGAGCTAATTTAGGGCATCTTTGACATCCTTATTCCTCAGGCTGTAGATGACAGGGTTCAACATGAGCACAATAATAGTGTAAAACACAGAAGACACTTTCCCTTGGTCCATGGAGCTGACTGATGAAGGCTGCAGGTACATGAATGCTAAAGAACCAAAGAAGAGAGCAACAGCTGAGATGTGGGAGCTGCAGGTGCTGAAGGCTTTGGCTCTGCCCTCAGTGGAGCGAATGCGCAGGATGTTGGCAATGATGGAGATGTAGGAGCTAAGGATGGACAGGGTTGGGACAAAGATATTAAATGCACTTAAGCACAGAGCAACTACCTCATTTATAAATGTACTGGAGCAGGAAAGTTCCAGTAATGGAAAAAGATCACAGAAGAATTGTTTATTACATCATCCTTACAGAAAAGAAGTGTCAGCATGCAGGCTGTGTGAACTGCTGCACCAATCAAGCCCATGCTATATACTTGAACCACCATTCAGTAGCAAACTTGATTAGACATGGTAACATTGTAAAGCAAGGGATTACAGATGGCAGCATAGCGGTCATAGGCCATTGCAGCCAGCATGTGGCACTCTGCAATTGCAAAAACTAGGAAGAAGAACAGCTGTGTCATGCATTCAGCATAGGAGATGGTGTTTTTCTCTGTCACAAAGTTCACCAGCATTTTAGGGGTGATCACAGTAGAGTGGCAGAAGTCAATGAAGGAGAGGCTGCTGAGCAGGTAGTACATGGGGGTGTGCAGGTGAGAGCTGAGGACAATCAATGCAATCATGCCCAGGTTCCCCACCACTGTGAGCACATAGATCCCTAGGAAGAGGAGGAAGAGGGGCAGCTGGAGCTCAGGTTTGTCTGTTAATCCTGCCAGGATGAACTCAGTCACTGTAGAATGATTTCTTTCTGCCATTGTCTTCTGAGAATTCTAAGTAGGAAGAGTAGAAAAATTTTGAAACAGGTATACACTGTCCAGTCACTATTGTGTGAAACAAAGTTCGTATCTTTTCAGACAGTTGCCTCCATTTCCTTCCTGCTCCTGCACTGTAGGCAGTCAAGGACATTAGGGTCACAGGAATACGTGACATGTAACTGATATCACAACTATCCCCATTTGTGGGCTTTGCTTTAGGATTTGATATTAGTATCACCCAGTCCCTGAACTCCCACAAAACTGCTCTGATAGCTAACAGAAGAGTAATATAGCAGAAGCATTCACAAGAAACCCAGAGTCAACTCAGTGGTAAACACCAAGAGACTTTGTCCCTAAGATAATGAACAAGACAAGAGGTCCACTCCCTCCTTGCTATTCCCTATCATGCTAGAGTTTCTTACAAGGGAAATTAGGGCAGAAAATAAAATTAAAAGACATTCAGATCATAAAGCAAGAAGTATTACTCTCTCCATTTGTATGTTTTTAAGTGGCATAATATTCAATGTGAAAAATTGTATAGAGTCTGTTTGAAGGACCTATAAAAACAATTAAAATTCTAGCATGGTGGCAACATATATGACCAACATAAAATCTCAATTGTATTTCTACAAGTATTCATTGAATAATGAAATATGTATTTGTAATAGCATAAAATATAAGAAAATATTTTATGGTAGACATTGCACATAAAATTATGTAGTGTCAAATTGAATTGACACCATTCATAAAAGAAAAATCATTCCATATTCATGAATAAAAAGACTAAACCTAGCCAGGTGTGGTGGGAGCCTTAACTTGGGAGGCTGAGACAGGAGGATCAAAAGTTCCCTTAACTTGGGAGGCTGAGACAGGAGGATCAAAAGTTCAAAGCCAGCCTCAGCAAATAAGTGAGGTCCTAAGCAGCTTAGCGAGACCCTGTTGCAAAATAAAAAGTAAAAAAGGCGGGGGATATAGTTCAGTGGTTAACTACTCTCGGGTTCAATTCCACAGTACCAAAAAAAACAAAAAACGAAACAAAACAAAAAAACATAGAATTCCCAAATGTATGTACAAATTCAGTGAAATTCTTATCAAATTCCAGCAATGTTTTTCTCTAATCTAGACAGATTGATCAAAAAATATATATGTAAATGCAAGCAACAATGTAATCAAAGCAAAACTAAAATAAAAGGATTCATTTAGGGGTCCTACATTTTCTCATTAGAAAAGTTGCTACAAAGTTACAGTAATCAAGGCATAAAAATACATACATATAAATATATGCATACACACAGATATAGAGATATACAGGTCAATGTGACATAGAATTGACAATTCAGAAACAAATTCACATTTCTGATGAAGGGATTGTTCTATGGTTTTCATGGAAATTTAATATATGAAGAAGAATTGTATCAACAAATATTGCTAGCAAAATTCAGTGGATACATCTAAAAGAATCAGTTTGAACATCCTTCTTGCACTATTCACACAAGTAAATTCAAATGGGCCATAGAACAAAATCTAAGAAAAACAATAATACTAAAATAAGACACAGACTAAATCTTTGTGTCCTTGGATTTGATGATCGTTTCTTTGACAAGATATCAAAATCAAAGTCTACCTTAGGGAAAAAGAGTAAAAACTAAAGTTAAAATGTTTTTTTCCTTAAAGAATGCCACTCAGAAAGTAAAAAGAACACATAGTATTGAAACAAAATTCAAGTAACATAACTAAGGTATCAATTGTACTCAGGTTAGATAAGGAAATTTTACAGTTAAACAACTAAAAGGACAAACAGTCCAATTGAAAATAGGTCACAGGATCTGAATAAACACTCTTCTAATTGAGATACACTAATGACCAATAATCACCTGAATATATGTTCAGCATCATTTATTATTTAGAGAATCCAAGTCAAAACCCCAGGGAGACAACATTGCACATCCATCATGACAGTTGAACAATAACAGGGGAAAACATGTGGCCCCTCGTCCATTGTTGGTGGTGCTGCACAGTGGCACACAGTTAGGAAAAGAGGTTGGGTGCTTTGCAGATTATGAAACACAGTTACATTTTGGCCTGGCAATTTCACTGTTGAGCACGTGCTACAGATTTTAGACATACATCCACAAAATAGCTTGTATAGGCATATTCAGAGCAACTTTACTTCTAAGGGCCAAAAGATAGCAGCCACCCAAATGCCTATCCACTGATGAATGAACAAGTAACATGTAGAAGAGCCATAAAATGGAGCATCGTTCTGTAGCAGAAGAAATAAGTGCTTAGAAGTTCCATGTCATGAGTGGACCTGAAACAAGTTAAGTGAAAGAAATCAGGCACAAAAGGCCGTATGTGGACACTTAACCAGTGTCCAGAATAGGCCAATTTATAGAGAAGCAGAGTAATTTAGTGTCTGCCAGAGACCATGGGAAGGAAGTTGCTGGGATGTGAATACTAATGGGTAGTGGGGTTTATTTGGGGTTTATTTGGGTTTATTTGGGTATTCTGAAAATGGAATATGGTAGCAGTTGTATAACTATGTGGACATAATAAAAATCACTGAATTATACAGTTGAAAATGGTGACTTTTGTAATATGACAGTGACATTTTAATGAATGTGTTACAATAATTTCAGCCACAAGAAAACAATAGCAACACCATGCTGACCCCCAAAAAATCATCCCATCACAAACTACTCATCACCATCCTGCTGGCTCTACCCATCTAGAATATGTCTGCTGCATGCCTCTGGATTTACACCAAACATGCCCATTATGGGGCATATTTTCTACCAAGCACTTCTCTCTATCAAATGAAAAATATGTTATATTGGCTAGCAAATGATATATTTTCTTAACATAGGCAAGAAACGTCTAGCACTTCTATCTACTGATTATTAAGGGGCGGACACAAAGCAGACACAGGCAATTTAACATGTCCCTTTGTCATTTATCAGAGAAAAAAAAATCAAGTACAAAATAATAAAAACAAATATGATAGAAGAAAACTGACTCACATTATAATTGAGGATATTGTCTTGAACACCCAACAAATTTAAGTGAGGTACCAGAACTTGCTTCCTAGTGTGTCCTCTCTTCTGCCTCATCAGAGGGCCACCAGCTGCAGAGGACAGCTATCCCCAATTCTGGGTCCATTCTGTACTAGAAAAACTGACGAACATCTTGAGTAGGAACTTGTGAACTTGTGATTGAGCCAAACTGTTACTAACTTTGTAAATTCAAAAAGGACTGTTTCCTACTTATGTTTTATAAAACCCCACTTATTTAATTTAATGTATACCCTGATTTTACCTCTCTTTATGAAGTGGTGTTTGAGATTGTGTTAGTTATCACACTTGCGAGTTCCCCTATTTAGCTTCTTCCTTCTCTCTCCTGTGTTGCACTTTTGTAATTGATCATTCCACCATGGGATAATGTAGCCCCTCATCAAAGTGACCCCTCAATCTTGGACTCCCCAGACCTTGAGCTAAATAAATTTTGATCATTACCCATTACTCAGTCTGTGGTATTCTGCTAGCAGCGTGAAATGGACTGAGACATATCCTCCTATAATTCCAGCTCTTCACTTTTTCCAGCTGACTGCTTTCCTGTGTTCCTGGCTTCTCACAAGGCACTCCACTCAGTACTAGCCCCATCACAGCAGCTCCATGACTTGTTCCCCAGTCATTATAACTTTGTCTTGAGTGATCCAAGGTAACAGCTCCCCTGATGTCTCACACATGCTCTTCCTTACTACTGCTTCTTGTCCTACTCTGCTAATACCTTAGGTGTTTGGAAGCCTTAGAGTTTTGTGGGGAATTCCCAAATAAATTGCCTTTCACATGTAGTCTTGGCCTCCATTTGCCTGATCCATCTCAGAAATGAATGAACCAAAAGGAGAAGCACCAGAACGGCTTAAGGGAGAAAAGGTTTCTGTTTCTTAAGAGTTAATTGAGGTAGAATTGATATGAAAATAACTATGTATTTAATATACGTAATTTGATCTGTTTGGACATAGCCATGTATACCACCACCATAATGAGCATATCTGTCACCTCCCAAAATGTCCTGTGTCCCTTTGTATTTTTTGTTGGTTTTGTTTTGTTTTTTATTGTTACTGTCTTTGTTTGCAGTAAGAATATTTATGAGGTTTACCATCATTGTTTAGGAAAGCAAAATACCATACATTTAGCCATAGATACCATACTCTAGTGAACGTCTTTAAGACTTGCTCATCTAACATAATTGATGATTAATAATGATTCAGTAAGTAGTCCCTCTTTCACCCACCTCTGAAACCCTGGTTACCATTATTGTACCTCTGCTTCTGTGAGTTTCACTGTTATGAATATCTGATGTAAGTGAGATCATTCAATATTTGTTGTTTTGTAACTGACTTATTTCACTTAGCATAGCATCCGTCAGGTTCATGCAGGTTGTATGAAATGGCAAGAATTCTTTGAGGAAGAAAATGACTTGAATTCTAATAAAAGAAAACAGTGATGACTGAGAACCATAAAACAAATGCTCAAATATACCCATAATTTGTGATTCACTGGGTTTTTACTAAATTACTGGTTATTCTGATTCTTTTAAACTGAAATATCAATCATAGGCATTTTATGGACATGACATAGTAATGTAGATGAAAATAGAGACCGATGTATCACACTTAGGTGAACTCAGAGAACACACAAAGGCCTAATCTTAAAGTGAGAAATCTTTAGTGACTCTTCCATAGGACTTTTAGTATAGTCTTTAGAAAAGCATTTTATCAATAACTTGTATCACACCACACAAAATCACTGTGAAACTTATTACTAAGTAGTAATCAAGATGTATGTGGTATTAATGACTTCAGAAGAGAAAACAGAGGGGGTTATGAGGAGAGACTAATATCAACTATAAATAAAAAAGGAACTTCTGCTTGAGTGGGACATGGAAAGGAGTGGTGAGTACAGTTAGGACAGTGAGGCAATTCTAAAGAGAATAAAGCATTTTTCTTGGGTAAGGGATGGTATTGTGCAGTAGGGCTTTGATGTGGATGAAATGATATCACACTTTAAAATTCATGTGATTTGGTTTAGACATGAAATACATTGTCTTCTTCTTTTCACCTTTATTGAGTGTAACTGATATACAAAAATAAAAATGAAATAAAACCCCAAATATTTGATGTGTATGTAGAATTTTTGTAAGTGTGGATATATTCATGCAGAGATGATTCCATCACAACTACAAGGTAGTAAATGTTTCCATCCCCTCCACAGATTCCTTGTATTCCTTTACTTGTTTTGGTGCATGTATGTGTGCACACATGTGCACATGTGGTGTGTAGTAAGAACTCTTAACCTGAGGTCTACCCTCTTACATTTTCAAGGACTCCCAGCTGTGTTCTTAATAGCAAGCACTATATTATAAGCAGATATCTAAAATTTGTTCATTTCTAATAACTATCACTTTTTACTCATTGAACTTTTCCCATTTACCTTCAGCTTCTGGGAATGACTGTTCTACTTTCTGTTTCTATAAGATGGACCATTTTAGATACTTCCTTATGAATGGAATGATATAGTATTTGTCTTTTTGTGGCAGATTTATTTCCCTTAGCATAGTGTCTTCCAGGTCCACTCATGTCATCAATGGTAGATTTTCCTTTTCTAAAGCTGAATACTATTCTAAGATATGTATGTACCAAAGTTTTTTCATCCACTCATCTATTGCCAATTATGTGGGTTGCTTCCCTATCTTGGCTATGGAAAAAAAAATGCTGCAGTGAACACAGGATTGCAGGTCTCCCTTTGTGATCCTGATTTCATTTCCTGGTTTGTGTCCAGCAGTATTGCTGGACCATATGGTCATTTACTGTCATTATCAGAAAAAAACAGAGAGTTCTCAGTGTGTGTCCCATACAGAGCTAGGTGTCTGAGAGAAGGAAACATGGTTTAGATGTAAGTCTTGCCATCAGGGTGCACTCTCTCCAAGAGGAAGCAGAAGGGGTTTGGTTTCCAGTCCTGTCTCCACTGTTTCCCCTTTGGTGCTTAAGGTTATTTTCTACCAACACTTAACTCTATTTTTGGATGTGCTGATTAATTGGATTTGAGTCTCTACAATCAATGTCTTCATAGAACCATGGTAAGAATGTATGCATATATCTAAATATTTGCATTTTGTATTTTTAATATATCATATCACCAATTGTTGCTGGAAAGCAGGGATGAATTGAGTCAGAAGCATATTTTTGAATAACTAAGTCTGTGTGGGGACATGTTTACATATATACTAAGGTATTATTGCATGTTTTAAATTCAAAGTCCACTTCCTTTCAATGGTATTTCACTCTGAGTGAGAAGACACATGAAAAAGTAGCTCTTTCAGTGATTTCATGTAAAGCTTTGATCCCCATTGCTGCATTTATAAAGGAACAAACAACAACATAAAGATGTAATCTTCATTGTTTTCAATATTTTTTCCATTCAAGGAACCTTGTTCAAGGTTTTAGAAAATTGGAAGAACAAGCAATTGAATTATGTACTAAAGACAGTAATAAAGAGGTCTAGAGACTAAATATATAAATCCACTTTTTGGAAAGCTTGAAAAGGGTATAGTTGGGGATTTACTTTTATCTTTGCCTCAAGAAAGTGGGCTGACTGCTCACCTCTTGTGCATCTAAGGCTTTTCCTCACATTTTTAAAGTGAGGAGCTTTCTCTCAATTCACCTCCAAAATCTTAGCCACATCCAGTCTCAGCCCTATTACTTCCTTGGGATCAGAATGCTCTATTCCATGAGACTCCCTACTCATCTTCAAGTTCTATTACAAGAAGAAAACTGCAGCGCTCTGCCTTGGATTCTCAAGTGACCTGGAACTGTGAGATTATTATGTTGTCTTGCCTCTCTTTGATTCTTAGAAGATGCTGAGTGAGTTCATCATTAATGAAAAATACTCTGACTTTATTAATAACAAACACCATATATTTTTAATTCCTTCAGTATATATGTTCAAGTCAGAAAAAAATTTTTAATTCTAAATTAGTCTCAGTATAATTATGCAGTAATGTTACTTTATTTTCACTTCTTTTCTGTTCTTGGACTAAAAGCAGTTCCATTTGTAGTCATGTGATTTCTACACTCAGAACAAACCACAGCACATCCATCCGGTGATACCAGATTTACTCTCTGTAGCTCTTGGACCACTTCCTTCCTTGCTATAGATGGAAAGGGAGACTTAGTCACTCTCTGTATTGCCTGTCTTAATTGGGTGATTACCAGTTGGAATAGAAAAGTTTGTCTTTCTTATCAACTTTAGACCACAGGCTGCTCTCTACTGTCCTCTACCTACTGAGGAAGTGTGTTCAGAAATAGGCCCATTTTAAGGGGAAAGAAGAAAAGAAAGACAATGCATACAGTCGTGTACCACATAGTAACATTTTAGCCAACAACAGACCACATATTCTATGTTAGTCTCATAAGATTGTGAGATTTGGTGATGTCATAGCCATCTAAGATTGTGGACTACAATTTCTGATGTTCACACAAAGAGGAAATCAACTAATTACCCTTCTCATAAAGTACCAGGCATTAAGCAATGCAGGACTGTGCTTTTAGGCTCTGTGGTTCTGCTTCTACTGAAGTCCTGTGCTCAAGTGTAGGCTGTTCAGTTATCTACTTCCTACCATTTATATGGAGCTTTTGCATTTAAATAAACACATTCTTAGGTACTATATAATTTCAGTGAATTCCTGTGAAGATATTGTGTGACTTACAATTTCTGTTTCATAAATGAAGAAGATAAAGCTCAGTGAAATTTTGTTTTCTCTACAACCTACAACCAGGCTTGGATTTATAATCTGTGGCAAGTATTTTATTAAAAAGTCAATCTCTTTAATAGATATAGATCTGTTCACCCTGCTTAGACTTTCTGAGTAAATTTTGGTTATTTATGAAAATTGACCTTCTTTCATATACATTATCACAATTATAGGCCTGCCTTCTGTGGGGTCATAATCCTTAATGTCAAATTAGTTTGGGAAGCAACTGCACTGATTTTTTCGTTGGTCCTGCATATGGACCAAATTCTGCATTGGGACATGAAAAGTTGAGCCCCTAGTTCTGTTATCAATGATTCTCACACTGCTTATGACTAGTTTCATGCATATGCAACATGGAGACAAGCCCAGAGGCTGATGTACAAACTTCATGAGGCTGATTTTTCAGACTCTATTACTAGAGAACACTTTTATTTATCAGTCATAATTTAATGAAGATCAGGGACCAGGAAATAGAAAGAAAGGAATCAGCCCAGACTAAAAAAAAAAAAAAAAAAAATGACATGATGTCACTTATGTGTCAATTCTGAAAAATGCAAAATACGTAGAAACAGGTAGAGGTACTTATCAGGTTTGGAGAAGTGAAGAGATGTAGGTCAAAGGTAGAAAGCTGTAGTTGTGAAGGGTGACTGAAACTAAGGATCTATTGTGCACCATGATGACCGTGGTTAGTGATATTGAAATATATACAGGAAACTTACAAAGAGAAAAATAAAATAATTTCAGGTCCTTTCATCATACACACAAATACAAATAAATGTGAAGATGTGTGTGTATATGTGTGTGCATATATATACATATATATATTAATTTCCTTGACTTTAACATTTACCATGTATATCAGAATATCTTGTGCACTTGAAATATATACCATTAAATATTCATGTTATATAAATAAAATACTTTTAAACAAAAAAGATGAAGATGTTCTGTAAATTCACCATAATCAATGCAGTATGGAATCAACATAAGGGTAAATCACAGAAATACAAGAGAAAGTCCAATATAGATTATATTTTTAATATTTTAGAATATATGCATTATGTCTTCATTTCCATTATTTAAGGTATGTTTACTTTGTCTTCATTGAATTCTGGAGTCCATTCAGTATATGTGAAGGTACATGTGTAGAAATCAGAAACAGCCTCTGCTGACAAGCAGCTTAATGAGTCCAGTATAATATAATATAAAATGTTATGGTATTTTACTATATAAAGCTAGAAAACAAAAGAAGCATAGTTTGTGCCTTCATACGAGAACCAGGTCTGCCATTCTGGAGGGGAGTTTTGACAAGTAAAAAAGGAGCTAATTGCACTCTTGAGTGGAACAGTATATACAAAGGCACTGAAGTTTGACAGTTTATTTTGCAAAATGCCAAGTTACTTGGTGATTGTGGAGTATAATGACCGATGGGGAAAATAAATAAGGACATGAAGTTGGGAATGTAAATATAGAAAATTGTAAAAATCTGCTATTATTTTGCTGAAAAGTTTCTTAATGACATTAGGATGTATTTCTATGTCCTCTTTTATCATGATGACTCCAAATTTTGGTCTCTTAAATGTTCTGTTGAGTTCTTATATATTTTGATCATGGTCTTTCTTTTTTTCTCCCCTTTACTAACTGCTGAATATTCAAAATAAATACCCTGTAATCTAGGCCTGTTATTTTCTTCTACATAATATACTTTTATTGGTGATAATTTCTTTTCTTTTTTCTTGGTGAGGAGTACCAGGGTTTGAACTTCGGAGCACTACCACTAGGCCACATCCCTAGCCCTATTTTGTATTTTATTTAGAGACTGAGTTGTGTAGCACTTAGCTTTTGCTTAAGTTGGCTTTGAACGCATGATCCTCCTGCCTCAGCCTCCCAAGCCTCTGGGATTACAGGTGTGTGCCACCATGCTCAGCTTGTGATAATTTCAATTGAACTCTTTATTTGATTTATTATGTCTTTCATTTCCAAAAGTTTTGATTGGCTTATCTTCAGAATCTCCCTCTTTACTGATTTGTTGTTCATCTCCTCTAATTTCCTTAATTCTTGTTTTAGCTTGTTAATCATTTTAATGATCAATTTATTGAAGTATTTCCCTGAAATTTCTCTCCCTTCCACATCTTTGTTTTCCTTTATTGAGAATTGTAACTTTGAGGAGGAGTCTTGTTGTCTGATACCTGCAACACCCCTCAGTTTTCCACGGAAGAATTTCTAATTTAATTCCCTCTTGTAGAGCTGCAAGAACACTGGATTTTCTTGCACCATCATCATGGAATCTCTCTGATACTGTCGTAGGAGTAGATGTCCAAGTGTATGAACTGATGTCCTCCTCCAGGCATTTCTACTTGGGACCTAGCCATTGGTTTGGGATTTTTGTCTAACATATTCTATGTGCTAAAGAATTGTTGAAGCTTGAGTGGGGTTAGTTTGTGTGTGGAAGAAGGTTCTCTGTCACTTTGTTGAATTGTGGGTATAGTTCAGTCACATAGTTTCTACCCTATGATTCTGAGGGGTAGAGTTACTTCCCAGACACTCAGAGAGAAAAAGGAGACAGACAACAGCATCAACAGCAATAATCAACATACAGCCTTAAAGAAGTGTCTGCTACCAACTATGACATGTACACAACTAGTTACCACAGAAAGAGGAATGTCAGTGGACCCAAGAATTGGGGGGTAATTTTTTGGTTTTTAGCTATTCATTTGTTTGTTTTCATTTTTACAGAATTTTAGATTATTCAGGAAATTTTCAAATTTATTTTCACTAAATTCTTGATGAAATCACCTAATGCCATTAGATGTTTTTGAATATTTAAAGATTTTATATTTTTTGTCTTGATCTTCATTTGTGTCTTCTCTATTTATTTCCTTGGCCTAGAAATTTATCAATTGTCATCATCATAAAAAAATCATTTGTTTGATTTTTCATTCTCTGTTGTATGTTTTTTAAAATTTAATTAGTATCTATCCTATCTTTATCATCTTCTTTATTTAAAGTCCTTGGATTTATTAGATATCCTTTTTCTACCCGAAAGAGATGGATGCCTAAGTTTCTAATTTTTAGTCAAATTTTTTTTTCCTTATATGCTTTTTTAGAGCCACAAACTTAAGCATATCTATAGCTGAATTCTAAATTTGGACTCATAATTTTTAATTGGCATGTACCTACCTAACAGTATTTCTTAATTTTGACGATTTTCTTCGTGTACATAGTGTTCTCTGCTTAAGCTGGGTCACTACTCTAGAAGTAAACATTTTTGATCCAATTAGGGTCTAATAAACTTCAGTCATTGCAATTCTCCTCCCCTTCTCAGTGTAGTCCAATGGGGATCTATCCAAAACCTGAGAGACAGGACAATTCCACTTCAGGGCCCCATTTGCTCTTTTTCCTTTTGCCTCAGTGAACGAGCTCAGATTTCAGTCTTTCATTTTGCACCTGACATTTCCTTCAATGGACACGAGATGTCAAGCTCATTGTTCTTTGCTTCCCTCCTCCCTATGGTCTTGCCTCACAGCTTCTTACTGTCTTTAAAGACAGTTGATTCAATTGCCTCACAGATATTTTTAAAATATCAAAAACATTGTGCTTATTGTGGGTCTTTTATTTTTCCAAATGAATTTAATGATTGCTTTTTCTAGTTCTATGAAAAATGTCTTTGAGGTTTTGACAGGAATTGCATTAAATCTGTGTAACACTTTTGGTAGTATGGACATTTTCGCAATATTAATTCTGCCTATCCAAGAGCATGGGAGGTCCTTAGCAAGAAGAGTGAAGCAGGAGGCATCACAACATCAGACCATAAACTATACTACAGAACCATAGTAACAAAAACAGCATGGTATTGACACCAAAACAGACATGTAGCCCAATAGAAGAAAGAAGACACAGAATCAAATATACATAAATTCAGTTATCTCATACTAGACAAAGGTGCCAAAAACATTCACTGGAGAAAAGATAGCCTATTCAATAAACGATGCTAGGTAAATTGGAAATCCATATGTAAAACAAAATTAATTCCCTATTTCTCACCCTACACAAAACTGAACTGAAAGTGGATCAAAGACTTAGGCACTGTGCCTAACAGAAGAAAAAGGAAGCTCAACTCTTTACCATGTCAGCTTAGGACCTGACTTCATTAACAAGACCCCTAAAGTGCAAGAAGTAAAATCAATAAATAGGATGGATTCAAACTAAAAAGCTTCTTCTCAGCAAAGGAAAAAATAACATGAAGAGAGAGCCTATGGAAGGGGAGAAAATTTTTACCACATGCACCTCAATTTCCAGGATACATAAAGAACTCAGAAAATTTAACACACACACACACGAAAAGAAAACAAACAAAAAACCACAAATAACCCAATCAATATAGGAACTAAAGAACTAAACAGACACTTCACAGACAAAAAAAAATACAATCCATCAACAAATATGTGAAAAACTGTTCAACATCTCTAGCAAATAGAAGAATGCAAATCAAAAGTATTCTAAGATTTCATCTCACCCCAGTCAAAAAAGCAATTATCAGGAATACAAACAACAATAACCTTGGTGAGGATGTGGGGAAAAAGGTACACTCACACATTTTTGGTGGGTATGCAAATTGGTGCGGCCAGTGTGGAAAGTGGTATGTAAATTCCTCAGAAAACTTGGAATGGAACCACCATTAGACCCAGCTATCCCACTTCTTGGATAATATCCAGAGAACTTAAAATCAACATTTTACAGTGATACGGCCACATCAATGTTTGTAGCAGCTCAACTCACAATAGTTAAACTATTGTACCAACCTAGATGCCCTTCAACAGATGAATGGATAAAATACATGATGAAATATTACTTAAAGAAGAATGAAATTATGGCATTAGCCAGTAAATGGATGGAGCTGGAGAATATCATGCTAACCTGTCCTCCATGCAAAGGACACTAAGCAAATGAGCAGAAATAAGTGTCATATGTCTAGCAGGTAGGAGCGGTGGCAAATTGATATTCCATTATCAGTATATGAAAGGAGAAGAAGTCTCTGTTTCTTTATCTATTCCCCCTTTTCCATTTGGTGCCATCTCTTTTCTAATTTCCTTCCCTAAAGGTCTCTATTTCAGACAGATTTCTTTCTATACATTTATGTGATTAAACACTTCACCCTTAGCTTACTCTTGTGTAAAGCAAGAGAAATAATGTCCATATTCCAGGATAAGATTAAGGACTGGGCACAATGTATATTGTATCACATAGCATCTGATACATAATAAGTGTTCCATTAATTGTAGCTTTTCTCCTCATCCTTGTATATTTATAATCATTCCTTTCTATGGTCTATCAGGCTCCTAGGTCCCTGAAGCACTCTCTACAATCTGCAGTAGAGAACATCTCTCTGAGCTGGAATTTGCCTCCTGGTGTGTGTGCTCATGTGCTTTCCCCAGAACCCACTGTCATCAGCAGTTAATTGTCTTTGCCAGACTGATAGGGATGCTGCCAATGAGTTCCTGTTCTTTGTTTCTGTATTCAGAATAACTGCTACTCTGACAATACCATTGAAGCTGGTCCCTGTGTTTAGATTTCAGCAATAGATTGCACACGCCATGTGTAACCAGCCCACCATCTTCCCTGTGGTTTTAGGCCTCTGGTTCCCTGGGTTAACTGATTGCTACTCAGAGGTTGCAATGTGCTGAGCTGAGCAGCTGCCCTAGTTCTGATCATTTTCCTGGTGATGTCTACTTTTCCTCACTCTACTCCATTTTCTAGGTAGCTGAGACAACAAGAAATATTCCTCAAGTACTCTCCAGGGAAGAGTGTGAGGATAACCTGACAGTTTTTGTATACAACCCAAGCCCCATACCAAGTGAGACATCAGCTTTCCTTCCTTGTCCTTTCCTGTCCTTTTCTTCTTCTCTGCCATCATTGCTGATTCCTTTGGTTTATTCTGTTCCAGTGGATCAGTGATTTTCTGTCCTTCCCCTTTTCTCTTTTTCTCTCAAAGTGGTTAGAGAGAATGATCTTATGCAGCTAATTTATCTCCAAAAGGCAAATGGTTCTGGGATCTGAATGATGAGAATCCGGTCAAGGTCATGGGTGTGAGTTTGGATGATGTGGTTGCATAACCTATAGAGTTAAGTATTTAAAAAGAAAGACAAAAACCCAATAGAGTAATATAGTTTTGTTGGAATGGGAAAGTTTTAATTGGAATTGGTGTGAGTCAAGGCCCACCTGAGAAAGGAGAGCATGGATGTCACATATGAGGCTTATTTCAAACAAGAAGAGGTTGGAAAGTTTTTCTGGTTATGTTGGATCAGAAAGGAAAAGGAATCAGTGGGCTACCTAGTAGGAGCTCCTGTGAAAGTTGATGGGTGTTCATGTGGTTTGTGTGCATAAACATGAGTCACATCCTGCTGAGCACGAGGTTTTCCACTCAATAAGATTAAATCTCTCTTAATCTGTTCTTTCTGGATGGGTTAGTTTATGTCTATACTTGACTTGAATGAGGAATCTTTTTTCTAAAAGAGGTTCTCTTCTACCAAAACTTACATATTTCCCACATAGCTTCCCGTTTTCTATGTAGATTAGCCTGACTATGGTCCTATGCATCTACAGTATAACCTTAGGGAATAAAAGAACTCTGAGGATCTTCAGTCAACACTGTAATATATAACAAGAGGGTCCAGTTCCAGTTAAGAGAGAAAGAATGATGATGAAGTGGAATGATTCAGAACAAGTAAATCAGACATCTTATGATTTTGTTCCAGTTTTATCTTTATCCAGGTCAGGGGAAGCCCTTAAAAGCCAACCAGGGTAGGGTCAGATACAAAGCTCAGTAGGTGTAAAGTGTGCTGGCAGTGCTAGCTCAACATTTCAAAAAACGCAAGTGTCCTGTCTGGTCCAAAATCTTTACTGTAAACAGTGTAATTTCCCTGCTTTAACCCCTGGGTGTATCATTTTTGTTCACAGCTTCATCTACAGTTAAGTCTCCTTAGCTTTACATAGTGTTATTTACTTTTGAAATTCATCTCTTCTGTTTAGGGTTCCTTCCACCAATACCTCCTCTCTTCCGGTTACTGGTGACCTGATGCAGTTGATTTTGGATAAACACTCCCTCTCACCTCTTTGCCTGCGTGTGTGCAGGCTTTCATTTCTTCTGTTCCATTATAATTTTTGCCTGTTACTAAAGGTTTGTCCCTCATATGACATTTTCTGTAAAGCCTTGCAGTGCTCTCTAAGCAGAAGGCATGAGTCACTGCTCTGTGCTGTTATGGCATCTGTGCTAATGTCACAGCTATGGATTTTACAGTGAAATGACGAAGGAGAATTCATTGAAGTCAAACTGTTGGATTTCTAATCCTGGTTTTGCCTTTTCCTACCTATGTTATGTTTAAGAGGTTTTGCAACCTCTCCATGCCTCAGTTTACTCATGCATAAAATAGAGATAATATAAACACCTACCATTTACGAGACTAGGAAAATTGCATGATACGATAGATAAATGTGTTCCAACTGATGTCTGGCATGGAATAAGATGTATATGAGTGTCTGCTATTGTTACTACCACACTTTGTTATGAACGAATCCATGTGTGTCACATTATTCCTTTCATAGGTGAACTCCCTGGTCACAGATTCTGACTGAATTATCTTTGTAGAATTAATGTTTACAATGCCTTTGAAGAATTAACATAATTGTACTAATTATACCTGGACCAAAGTAGGTAACCAGTGAAATGAATGACTTCAGGAAGTCTATATAAGTCATAAATGTTATATAAGTGGTTTAGTCTTTTAGCCAAATTGAAATACAGAGTAAAATTTGTTTTCAGTCTTTTCCTCTGCCTTTCTGGTATCTCTCTTGCCAACATTATGAGTAGAAGCCTCTTTTTCTTTGGGAAAGACATCCTTTCTTTTATTTCTAAGATAATTTATGAATGAAATAATAAGTTAGCAGTTGTGAACACATTAATTTATAGCAAAATTCAGACCTATATTTGTAAGGAAAAATCTAAACTGCTCAATTTTCTCTCTCCCCTTGTTGATTAAGATCAAAGTTGAGCACCAATGATGGAATTACCATAAAAGTAAGTTTCTAGGTCAGGATTCATGTTTGCATTGCCTGGTGTCATAACATAAACCATGTGTTCCTCTCACAAAGCATCAATTGATATAGATATAATAGTAACATAAAATAGTAAAGTATAGATAACTGGATTTCTTCTTCTTCTTCTTCTTCTTCCTCATCTTCTTCATCTTCATCATCATCATCATCATCATCATCATCATCCAGAGCTCAGTGTTGCTTCTACCTTATGAATGCTAGGCAAGCTCTTTATCAATGATCTATATTCCTAGACCAGGATCTTATTATTACCAAGTAGAAAAGAGAACCCCAACCAAATTGCCAAACCCCAAATAAGAATGGCCAATGACACTCAGTTAACCAATCATGGACATTGACTCTTACAGCAAAAAAGAGAATTAACACAAAGCCTGTGAACACCACACCTAAGAGGACTTTAAATCTTGATCACTCTAAAACACTTGGCAAGAAAGGGCTGTGCCCTAAAATGGCCCACTCATAAAAGCAGAAAAAAAATTTCCCAACAGTTGCATAAAACACATCACAGGGATAAAATAAAAACAAAAATCAAGTTAACATGATGCCTCCTACATTTCATAATTTACCAGGAACTGACTAAACCATCTTAAAGCAGATGAAATACAAGATAAAGAATTAAAAAGGATGATATCAAAAATGACTAGTGAATTCTGACAGAACACCAAACAAACAAACAAAAACCCTTAATGTACTAAGGAAGAAAGTGGAGAATATAAAGGAGAAATTCAATGAGTTAACAGAGACATTTAAAAAGAAGTAAACAGAAATTTTGGAAATGCAAAAAAAAATAAAATGTTCAATTGAAAATCTTGCTAACAGAGTACACCATACTGAATACAGAATCTCAGAGCTCAAAGACAACGTGGCTGGCCTTGAACATTCAGACAGAATTAAAAGCAACAAATAACAATGACCAGAATATACATAAACTCTGAAACAAAATTAAGACAAATTTAAGAATCATTGGCTTAAAGAGGTTTGTAAGATGCAGCCTAATAGTACAGAAAACCTCTTCAGGGAAATAAGAACAGAAAATTTTCCAAATCTTGAGAATAAAATAGAGTGGTGCACTTGATCTCAATGTTGGCCAGAGGAAGTGACAGAGCACTTGTGTGGGAGGCAAGTCATTCTTCTCTCCTCTTGTATCAATTTCCCCCTGAAATGTCATGGACAAAATAGGCAAGATCTTTGCTACAGATCCTGGTGTATCCTTTTCAGCCAGAAATGAAGTGTCCTCTCTTGGACTCAGTTTAAGTCACCCTTTCCGCTCAACTCCCAGACAATCTTGTGATGGAGAATATTGAGAAACTCCTGATCTTTTTGTCTTCCATTTGCTGGTGCTTCTTGTTCTCATGCTTTGTAACTTAGAAACTAGCAGGTGAGTAGAGGTCATAGTCCCCAGTCCCATATCAGTGACAATTCCATTTGGGAATAGGAGGAATCCCATAAGAGAAAGGAATATAATAGTTGGCAAACACATGGATGAGAGCATATTGATTCACAGTGTTGTTAAACACCCTGTGTTTGTTTGTTTTTTAATAAGAGCCCTCTCAGAAAAAAGGGAAGGGAAGGTGGCACGGTCAGTGTCCATGTGTGCATGGACAACGCTGTCACAACTCTTTTGCAAATCTGTAGTATTGAATACCCAAACAGAATGTATGTAAGTTACCACATAGGGGAGATGAAGATGCTAACCTGTGAAGGGGGACTAACAGAGGGTGTATAAGGCAATGTCCCACTGTGGGGCTCAGTCTTTGGATATGAATCTGCTGGGCCAGTGCTGGCACAATAAATGCTGCTTCCAGCAGAAATTTTTGGTGTCCTGACTCTCTGTGTGAGAATGGGTGCAGGAATGAGGTAGGCAGGTGAGCTCTCTGAAGAACAAATGGCAGGAAGACAAGATAGAGGGAAGATTTGAGTAAGTTATAACTAGTTGTAATGATGGTCAAGAAGGTGAATAAAGAAAAGGGGCTGACAGCAAGAGAGAAAGTCATGTGAATGAATTAAAGAACCCAGAGATGTCATTTATTTCTTCTAGAAAAATTATCAGCAGAAGCCCACATATGCCAAACCTAATGTTCTGGAGAAGCGGAATTAACCATGGTGTCTCCCTCAAAAGAGAATGTGGTGTAGTGGGAGGAGCAAGGCATTAACCAAGTCAGAAGACTTGAATTCTAATTACTTAGTGTGGTCAGGACTGGGAAGAAAAGTCAGTGGATGGAGAAGTTGTAACAGGAGCTACTGTGTCGTAGCTCCCTGGTCTCCTCCTCCTGTCAGCGGCTGTGCATGCACACAGTGTCTGTAGGGCTAGGTTTTCTCAGAGAAAACTCTGTCCTAGCTGAGATCTGAAGAGGGCATGAGCCTGCAGGGAGGGGAAGAACACTAAGCAGGGACAGTGGCCTGCATAAAGACTGTGCAGGAAAGCATGGGCTTACATGAAGAACTTGAGGAAAGAGAGTAAAATCTCACTGGGTAAGATTAAATTTGAGAGACAAAAAAGCAAAGATGTCTCAGGGCCCCCTTTGGCCACTTCAAAGTTTTGATCTCTGCAGGAAGAGGTTTAGCAAACTTTAGTGGTGGGAACTGTTTCCGCCATGCTGCTTGACAAGGTCTGAGCATGGGGAAGGGCTTGGCAAGGCCACCATTCCAGGAAATTGCCACTGTCATCTATCCTGGGAATTGGGTGTTTTCTTTTAATTATCATTCTTATAATTATGCAATTGCAAATCATATTCTCTGGAAAGCTTGTTACTGATGATTGTTGTGATAAGAATTTAACCTCAATGAGTCTGCGGAGCTTGGGGAGGATGAGGAATGCTTTAAAAATAATACCAATATCACGCATAATAAGTCTGAAAGTACAGAGTTTGAGGAGTTCTTAAAAAAACTGCAGTTACAGGAATTGCTTGCTCCTATGCTGACCACACCTGCCCCAGTTAATGCTTTACCAGGAAAACAGTCAAGTTTGTACATCAAGGGCCACCCTGGAAATGCAGGACAAAAAGAACAAAGAAACAGCATATACAAACAACTAGAAAAATATTATGCTGGCTATGAGTAGTTTATGCTGGCTTATGTCTCACATATGTATTACTATAGGTAGAGGACAAATCCATAGCATAAAGAATATTGGGATAAGAATTAAGCACTCATACTGATTGTTGGCAGTGAATAACTTAGTTTTAACTGAGCTTGTTTAGGTAACAGTTTTTTTTTTAAGGTTCAAAAGTATAATAATATGAGTTAGATTCTACAGCTTCCCTGGCAGAGAGACTCCATCATGAGCTGTCTGAGCCCTCGGACCTAAGCCCACCCTTCCTGCTGGGACACGGCGCTGTGGCTCCAGGTGAGATTTAGCCGAGAGTGGAGCTGCTTGCCGGCTCCAGCGGGGAAATTGGGCCCATCGGTGCCATTCTACAGCGTCCCTAGGGGAGAGACGCCATCTTGAGCTGTCTGAGCCCTCGGACCTAAGCCCAGCCCTTCCCTCGGGGACACGGCGCTGTGGCTCCAAAGCTACAGTGCTGCGTCTCCTGGTTGCCTCTGCCCAGAAGCATTGATCATTCCCAACCTGGAGGTTGTGAGACAACAGCTACCTTGGGTCACCACTTGATCAAGCACCTCTCAAACATCTGGTGAGTTAGTGGAAATCTGCAGGGACGCCCTAAGTCTTTACAGGGAAATTGCAATCCCTCTGATTTGCACTACTAGAGGGGAAGATACATGAGCAGCATGAGAAAACACGGGAAGAAAGTGTCCCAAACAAACCTAGATGATACATCAAGAGATCCCAAAGACAGCATGGTAGAAGGAATGACAGAAAGGGAGTTCAGAATTAAAATGATGTTCATAATTGTTCATAATTAAATGTTCATAATTAAAATGATCCGAGAAGAGAATGATGTGATGAGAGAGCAGATTCAGGCTATGAATAATCAGCTAATAGAGCAGTTGCAGGAAGCAAAAAATCATTTCAATAAAGAGATAGAAGTTCTGAGAAAAAACAAACAGAAATCCTTGAAGGAAACAAGGAAATGAAGGAAACAATCAACCAAGTTAAAAACTCAATAGAAAGCATAATTAACAGAATAGATCACTTGGAAGACAGAACCTCAGACAATGAAGATAAAATATTTAATCTTGAAAACAAAGTTGAACAAACAGAGAAGATGGTTAGGAGTCATGAACGAAACCTCCAAGAAATATGGGACATCATGAAAAGACCAAATTGAAGAGTTATTGGGATTGAGGAAGGCACAGATATACAAACCAAGGGTATGAAAAATCTGTTCAATGAAATAATATCAGAAAATTTCCCAAATATGATGAATGAGATGGAAAATCAATTACAAGAGGCCTACAGGACACCAAACGCACAGAATTTCAACAGATCCACACCGAGGCACATTATAATGAAAATACCTAACATACAAAACAAAGATAGAATTTTAAAGGCTGTGAGAGAAAAGCACCAGATTACCTACAGAGGGAAAGCAATACGGATATCAGCAGATTTCTCAGCTGAGACCCTAAAAGCAAGAGGGGCCGGGAACAATATATTTCAAGCTCTGAAAGAAAACGGATGCCAACCAAGAATCTTAAACCCAGCAAAACTTACCTTCAGATTTGATGATGAAATAAAATCCTTCCATGATAAACAAAAGCCTAAAGAATTCACAAAGAGAAAGCCTGCCCTACAGAACATTCTCAACAAAATATCTGAAGAGGAAGAAATGAAAAATAAAAATCTCGGTCACCAAGGGGAGGAAGTACCCTAAAGAAAGAGTCAATCAAAGGAGAAACAAAGTTAAGCTAAAAACCCCCAAAAAGCTAAAATGACGGGAACTACAAGTCATATCTCAATAATAAACCTGAATGTAAATGGCCTAAACTCATCAACCAAAAGACATAGACTGGCAGACTGGATTAAAAAGAAAGACCCAACAATATGCTGCCTTCAAGAGCCTCATCTCATAGAAAAACATGCCCACAGACT
>JAJEJO010043090.1:483-31657 GCA_020662805.1 Glaucomys volans | reverse complement strand
TTTTTTTTTTTTTTTTTTTTAATTTTGAAGCAGGGCCTGGCTAAGTTGCCCAGGCTGGCCTCACACTTGAGATCCTTCTTCCTCAGCTTCCTGAGGCGCTGGGCTTACAGGTGTGCATGGTTGTGCCCCAGTTGGTTTCTACAAGTAATTTTGTATGTGTGTATTTTCCCCATAGGTTGGTTTATTAAGCCTCTCAAAGAAACTACCAGTGCAACACACCATCATCAAAGTATACGAAGAAAACTGTTATCAGAAATGAAAGCTGAAAACATTAAATCATTTCTTCGGTAGGTTTGTTTTGCATTTTTATCCTTAAAATAGTATTTAAAGCATTATATAGTCAAAAGTGTGTTAAAACTGGTTATACTCAGTTGAACAGTCTGTGTGAAATTATACATTATTCATTAATTTGTGGTTGTTTAAAATGTCTTTTAAAACCACTCTTGTTGTGAAATACATAACCTTTCAAGAAATGGTCTTTCTCCCCTAATTTCATCCTCCAGAAAAGTATCTGTTGGCTTATTGGGGGATGTTTCAATTTCATACAGCTCTGGGTGACAGCTGAATGCTATTCTTTGTTCCTCACCATGGATGTAATCAGCAGCCTGGATTTAATCAGCAATTTTATTTTTTACACAGCATATTCAGTTAGGTTATTGTTCACTCAGTGTTTTAGTGCAAAGGAGATCAATGTTTCAGGTTCTGTCTGTCAAGGTTAAACCTTGATCCCACCTTGCTAATATAAATTTGTTGTTTGAAATTAGGGCAAGACGAAAACAAAATGATCAGCGCCAATCTTCCATCTTCTAAACATGAAAAAGAGTGATATTCAGGGTGATATTCAGTGATATTTGTGAACTTCTTGGACACAATTAGTGTAGCATTTATTTCCGTGTTCAGCCTGTTTCAAAGGAGTGCTGTTTTTAAAATCAGTTTTATTGAAGAGTAATTTACATCATATAAGATTTATATCTATAAAATTTATAACCTGAGAGTTTTTACAGATACATGTGATACTCAACAAACCAACTCCTCAGTTATGCAAAATATTTCTAGCATACTCTCTGCAGTTTATTTCTCCCTTCACCCCTGGCCCTAGACAATCACTGATCGGTTTTACACCTCTATAGATTTATTTGCATATCCCTGCACATTTTTACATAAATGTGGTGTACATAGTATGGGCTATGTTTTCTCTGACTTCTTTCACTCAGAAAAATGATTTTAAGATTCACCCAGATTGTCGCATATGTATTTCATTTTTTTATCACTGAGTAGAATTCCATTCTACAGATATAGTATAATGCATACATTTGGATCGCTCCTAGTGGTTATTATTGTAAAGGAAGCTTATATAGACATATGTTTACAAGTCTTAGCGTGATTTTTATTTTTATTTCTATTGGAATGACTGAGTTGGAGGATAAGCATATGTTTTGCTTTTCTTCTCTGTGTGTATATGTGCGAGTGTGTGTTTTGCTGGGGATCAAACCCAGGGCCTTGCACATTCAGGCAAGTGCTTTACCACTGAGCTTTACATGCAGCCCTGTATGGTTTTTTAAGAAAAGGCTAAAGAGATTTCAAAAGTGGTCAAAGCAGTTCACATTTCTACCCATCAATTTAAGTATTCCAGTTGCTCCATATCCTGGGAAATACTTAGTATTGTCAGTTGTTTCAATTTTAACCAATATAATTGTTGAGTAATGGTAACTTATTGTGGTTTTGACTTGCATCTCCTCATTACTTCTGATATTAAACATCTTCTCATGTTCTTATTAGACATTAGGATATCTTCTTTTGTAAACTTTCTGTCCATATATTTTCCCATATATATTCTGGAGGTAAGTCCTTTGTCAGTCATATGTATTACAGATTTTTTCTCCTGCAGCTGGCCTTTTTGTTTTCATAGTAGAGTCCTAGAAGATCAGGCATTTTTAATATTAATGAAGTCCATTTAATCAAACATTTTTGTTTGATGCTTCCTACTTTTTGGGTCTTATGTAAGTTTGCCTATGAGACTATTGTCTTCATGTTTTCTTCTAGAAGTTTTATTTTAGTTTGTACATTTAAGGTCAATGATCCACTTCAACTTAACTTTTGTGTATAGCGTGATTTAAAGATTCATGATAATCTTAAATACAAATCAATTATTCCTGCAAAATTTCTTGAAAAAACTCTTCTTTCCTTCTCTGGAAGGTTTTGTTTATTATTTATTAAGACATTTTTCTCCATATTCTTCTAGTCTCTTCTTCTGAGAGTCCAATTGACTCCTAGAGATCAATATGCAGAGTGAAGTGCATACTCTATATTTCTTCTTTGTCCATGCTGTGGTTTAATGAGATTGCACAATTCCATATTAGTTCCCCTGGATGAATAAGAGCTAGCTATAATGAGGAATGAAAGCAGGTATGTATTTCTTAGGAAATTTGAGCTGCTGAATGACCAAGGCACAGCAGATATCATGAAGCTAATTCAAAATGTTTGTTTTGACATGCTTTTTGGAGATACAGAAAAATGAGTGGGCAATGGGCTGATTATCACTTGAAGTCTGTATTGCTCACTCAGTGCTATAAAATGTACAATGTCTTATAAAAAGAGACAACATGCTTATGTTTAATTTTGTGTAACTTAAAAAATCAGGTACTATGTTAACATATAGATCTCTGCAGCATGTCATAAAGTATCCAAAAGAAAACTAGAAAATAACATGAGTTATCAGAAGTAAATCTTGGTGCTGGCACTTACCTTGAAAATTTATATTTATGTTATTAGTACTTTGCTTTAATCTATAAAGTATATTTAATATAGCATAGTAACATAATATACCATATTATATCACCTTGTATGTATTGCCATGTATATATGGTGATAAATAACATACAAAGAGTTTTCATGATGGTTACATACATCATTGGGATTGATTTTTCTTTCCTTTGCATACGACTGAATACAGAAATGCATACCAAGAAGGGTGGCAAGAATAGGAAAAGGGCAAAATAGAGTGTATTACTAGTCCACAAGTTTTTTTTTTTTTCACAAGTTTTTAAAATTTTTTATTCTTACTTTTTTTTTCACTAGTATTGATATAACCCAGGGCCTTGTGCATGCTAGGCATGGACCCCACCACTGACCAACATCCCTAATGCAGGAGTCCACGACTTTAATGAAGGAAAAGGATTGGCCCACAGTTTTGCAAATGAGAGCACCTATTTGGTATGAGCATCAAAAGAGCTATTAGTTTGAAAGAAAGAAAAATTATGAGAAAGAACCAATGGAAAGTAAGAAGGGCTCCTATTTGACCTTCTAGCTCCAAAATAGGTGGGGGCATGGAAATGAAATAGCTTGCAGGTAAGCAAAGTCCTCAGAGGATACCTATTAAGGCCAGTGGTCATGCAAACTTTCCTTGAAGGGGCAGAGGATATTGGGGAAGTGTTGATCATAGGTTTAAGGAGTGTATACACACAGCAAAGTAGATTAGCAGGGAAAGTATGGGTTCAAGACTGGGTTATAAGGATTAGTGGTGGGAACAATTTGATTTCCCCCAGTCACTTTCTTACTGGCAGAATGTCAACTGTGTTTGTCTTCTTTCAGGAGGGCATGTGCTGAGTAATGGTTACCTTCCTCTCAACCCAGGAATCTCTCAGTTAGTTCAAAAGCTAGTCATTCTAATTCTCTTCCTTTTGGCAAAGATTGTTTTGAAAAGAAGTGTGACCCTTTTATGCCTAATGAAATGGGAGGAACATTTAAGGTGTTTGACAGAAAGTTTTCTTCTGTTAAAAGAAACACATAAAAGGCAATAGTTGTTCTTGTTTGTACTTTTTCTCATGAACGTTGCCAAGTTAATATATGATGCCCACCTTACATCATGGAAAAAAATCAAAAGTAAATGATGTTATTTCCTGCTGCTTTTTCAAAATTATTTTTTGATTTCTGTATATCATTTCAGTGGGTTCCTTAAAAGATAAGAGGCAAAAGTTTATGGTTAATCCAACATCTTAATTTCAGAAAATACATCAATTTTTCCCTAATTGTAAGATAGTATCTGTTCATTGAGGAAATAAAATAATAGTATTCTATGTAAAGTAGAAATTAAAGATTGTTTCCCCCTGTGGATACAAAATTACTTCTGTCTAAACATATTTATACTTTTTAAAACATATATTTGCGCTATTAAGCAACTGTATCCTGCAGCTTTGATTTAATGATGTAAAGAGGGCAAACTTCACAGAGAAGATAGTCATAAGGGATCCTCATGCGCTATTAAGAGTTTGCAGGTGGGAAAAGCTGATGGAGAGAGATTCAGGAGATGGGTCAGTATTTATTTTTTAGAGAAGACCTTGTATGAAGGCTAAAGGGTATGAGGGAGAAAGCACAATCATTTCAGAGGGAAAGGAGTGTGCTCAGTGACATACATCCCAGCAGTTAATGAAGAAAGGGGGAGGAAATGAAGCTGAAAATGTAGGACAGACATAAACGGACCTCAAAGGCCACATTGCAGTATGAGCTTGATAATGCAGGATGTGGGAGCTGTAGAAGGTTTAAACAGTTGGATAATAAGATCAGATGATGTATAGAGAAAAATCACCATTTCTCAAGATGAGACAGCTATAATTTCAGCTTCCTCCCCCAGCACTTATTTGCTACAAAATTATAAATAAGCCATTCAACTACTCTTTCAGTTTCCTTTTTGTAAAATGGGGACAAAGTTTGAAGCTTGTGAGGATTAAATGAGAGAACACATGTGAATGTGCCAGTAGGGCCCTTAGCATGCAGTAAGTTTTCAATAAATATTAATTGACCTTTACTGCCCTACATTTTTTGGTTGTCCTCTGCTTAATTTAAAAGCTAATTTATAAAAGTATCTACTATTGTTCTACTGACACTGGTGGGAGGTGGGAAGGTTGAGAAATTTTTAAAATATTATTCACCTAAAAGAAAATATATCTCAGTAAGAGGTGTGTTTGTGAGGTCATTTAATTGCTGTAACTCATTTACACCCAGAACCAAGATGACATTCCCAAACTCGGTCCAACCAGTCTTTATTTCCCTGGTAACTGACAAGTGCTAAGCACTGGGGAATATAAAAAGTAAAATGCATAGACCTTGACCTCAGTGAGATAAACAAGCAACTATACACCTGATATAATCAATACTAGAAATATCTAAGTCAAGTATGGAAATGCCTGACTGGTTCCTGGGGAACATTGAGAGTTTTTTTTTTTTTTCCAACACGTCCTCTATCTATTGAAAAAGCAGCGAACAGCAAGAAGGTGTACCATTAACATAGCAGTATAACATTCTTCAGGGTGTCTTCTCATATTGGGTTCCCTGCTGATTGTCTTTACTATGGAAAGCATTCTTTTCTGAGGGAGAATAATATGAAAACTGCAGTTGTACATAAATAATTTAAAAATTGGCATATCTAGAAATTGATATTCCTAGATGTTTCTTTTAATATCTCTGAAATATAATTTATAACTTAATGCATAAAAGATGTGTAATGCATCTAGAATATTTCTTATGCACACAAACTGAAGGTACTCTTTAACTCACACTTGGTTTTTTGTTTCTTCATTTGTTTCTTTTTCTCATTTTAGTTCTTTCACAAAACTTCCTCATCTGGCAGGAACAGAACAAAATTTACTACTTGCCAAAAAAATCCAAGCCCAGTGGAAGACATTTGGACTTGATTCAGCCAGCTTGGTCCATTACGATGTTCTCCTATCTTACCCTAACGAGACAAATGCTAATTGCATATCCATTGTGGATAAACATGGAACTGAGGTGATAGAGAATTGTTGGTACTTTTCATATTTTATAATGTCACACTTTTATATGGAATGGAATGGAATGAAGTAAAAACAGAAATTTGTTAATAGTGTATAGAACTCATTATATAGAAAAGTTAATAAACTGTAAACTATTCAGTGTCTGATATGTGTTAGGCATGGTGCTAGGCTAGGTCTTCAGACTGGAATAAAGATTTAGGACATGGATTCTTTGCTTAACTAAGGTGATAGACAATAGGATTCATGGTTTCACATCAGTATATTAAATGCCATAAAGGGTATGCTCAGGACTCTTTATACAGAAATGGGTCATTCTTCCCACCACCCACTCCCACACTGGGATTAGAGAAGTCTTCTTGAATGAGTTGACACATAAGTCAGGCAAGAGAACAAGGGATTAACAACATGACAAAGCAAGCTAAGAAAATTCTAGGTGGAAGAAAATACTGCAAAGGCTTGGAAATATACTAGCTTAGTATTATTGGTAGAATTTAAATTTTTCTATATTTCAAGACTGTGAAAAACAAACTGGCCCATGATAAGAGATAGAGCAGAAGATGCACATGGAGAGGATTATGTTATCCTAAGGAGTTAAGTCTTCAACTTCAATTCATAGGACCAAAGCAAGTCCTAAGCAGGGGAAGGATGTGACCAGAAAGGCATTTTTAGGTAGATGGGAGAGTCTGCAGATTATACCTAGACTAGGCAAGGAGATAGAGTTAAGATTTAAAGATAGTCATTCAAGTGAGAGATGGTGAAGTCCTGAATTAGCATGTTAGCAGGTGAGGAAGAATGATGACTTTGAGAAACAGGAAACGTATCAGTAAGGCTTGATTAGTGTCTTGGAGGAAAGAAGTGAAGAGAGAGAGTTCAGGATGACTCCTGGACTGCAGGATACGGATGGCTAACTTAGTGAGGTTATTAATGGAGGTACAGGATGCAGAACCAGGCACAGACCTAGGGGTGGGAGAACATAAATTCAAATTTTAACATGTTGAGTTTAGACATCAAAGCTAAATGACCATTGGGCTCTTAATATTTGAGTGTGAAAAATTGGACAACATAAGCATATTAGCTGTTGGCAAAATTTTGATAGTCAATAAAATCTCACAGGGAGAGGACATAAAATAAGGCAAGTGGTGGGCTGGGGATAAAATATATGTAATATTTAAATGAAGATGAAAGAAAAAGGGACCACAAAGGAAGCTGAAAGGCATAGTCAAGAAATGAAAATTGCAAGTGTGCCACCTTTGTTAGCAATTTTCTTTTTCCATGCTCAGGATGGAACCCAGGGCCTCCCACATGACAGATCCCCAACCCAAGAGTGCTGCCTTTGAAGCCATGCTCTTTTCTGTTTTGTTCATTGAGTTGTGGTCTTCCTATGTTGTCCAGTCTCATCTCAAATTCTTGGACTTAAGTGGACCTTTTGCCTCATCCTTCTGAATGCTGGGATTCAGGCACATGACACCACACCCAGCTTTGATGTCATTTTACACTGTTGAGTAGCTTTTAATTGTCTGGGACTGCATGTATTTATAAAAGTTTCTATTATTTGAAAAAAATAATAATAGAGCTCTTTCTCATCATCAGTAGAATTTACCCATTTAATTATGGAATCTAGTTACAGGATGCTTAATCTTAAGTATATACTTGGAAAAAATTAATTATACCTTAATAATAACCTGGAATTATTTCCCCTAACTTGACATGCTTTACTTCTTACTAGATATTCAAAGCATCATACCTTGAACCACCTCCAGATGGATATGAGAATGTTACAAATATTGTACCACCATATAATGCTTTCTCAGCCCAAGGCATGCCAGAGGTAAAGACTTTTTTTTTAAATTCAGGTTTTATTTATTTTCATTAATTTAATTTAATTTTATTTATTTATTTTTGAGTATGGGGGATTGAACTCAGGGGCACTCAATCACTGAGCTACATGTCCAGCCCTCTTTTGTATTTTTATTTAGAGACAGAGTCTCACTGAGTTGCTTAGTACCTTGTTTTTATTGAGGCTGGCTTTGAATTCTTGATCCTCCTGCCTGAGCCTCCCAAGTCACTGGAATTACAGGCGTGTGCCACCACGCTGGACTACTTTTATTA
Organism: Glaucomys volans; assembly: GCA_020662805.1. NCBI lineage: Eukaryota > Metazoa > Chordata > Mammalia > Rodentia > Sciuridae > Glaucomys > Glaucomys volans. Next base: position 23,759 of record JAJEJO010043090.1, on the reverse strand, counting down.
TTTTAAATTCAAGTTTTTAAGATGTTCTTGATTGTATAAAAGCTGTGTAGAGAATAAAAGCAAGGGATTTACATGGAGATTAGACATACTCATCTACTTTTTATGTTTAGTACTATTCATGCCCCCCAAAATAAAAATAATAATTAAAAAAGACTACCAAAAAAAAGAAAATAGATACATTAAAAACAGACCTAAACTTCTGAAGATGATTTTCATTCAACAAGAACAATAGATCTTTTTATAAATTGCTTTCCATTGTTTTTATCTGAATTTACATACCACAGAAGCACTTAAATTAATGTTATGGTTGGAAATTAAACATAGTTCCAGATTTTTTAAGTGACATTTACTCTAGTGCTTATGACTCTGTACACACTACAGAAAGTCTTTCTTCAAAAGAAACCATACTACTTAAAGTATGTCCTATAGGTTGCAACTTTAGTCTTTTTAGTAGTTTGATAGGTTTTCTAAAGACTTCTATAGAATATCCTGGGTCTCTTTATTACTCCCAAATAAGGAAAGAAAAGGACTGGGGATGTAGCTCAGTGATGGAGTGCTTGCCTTGCATGTACTGCAGGGCCCTGGGTTCAATCCCCAAGAACAAAATTTTAAAAAAAAGCTTCTGCTAATGTAGTTTTGTGAAGCCATCTTATTTTAAAATTCTGTTTTCAATTTTAGTAGTATTATGGTTTTTTTCTCTTCTTTTCCCCGTAGGGAGATCTCGTATATGTGAACTATGCTCGTACTGAAGACTTTTTCAAATTAGAAAGAGAGATGAGCATTAACTGCACTGGAAAGATTGTTATTGCAAGATATGGGAAGATCTTCAGAGGAAATAAAGTATGGTGTAGCTTTTCTAGAGGGAAGGATCAGGGACAGATACTGTCAATATAAATGACCAGCTTGCTTCATGGTTTCCAAAATTGCTTTAAAATCTTTTCTATTTACCATGGGTGCACAGAAAATTTTTTTATTCACCTCATATGTTTTACTGCAAGAATAATATTTTTTAAAAATTTAATTGAAGAAATGCATAATCTGAAAATCTCCCCTGCATTATCTAACTTTATTGGCTAGATATAATCAATCTTAGTAGCTTTTCCTAAACCTAATTCTGTGAAATACAAACATGCATCTATATACTGTACACACATATACATGTAATTATTATTTATTTATCAAAGGTATACTGTGTGTTGCTTAACTGTATAATTTATAATTATATTTTATAATTCACTCAGCCATGACCTGGGTAGTCTTCCATGTCACCACACTGAAAATTGTGTAACGTAGGCATTCAGAGCATAGTACCCTGGATCCATACTACACGAGTCTGCTCTGGTCTGGGCCCCTGTTCTTTTACTGTGAGCAAGTTCCTTAACCTCTCTGTGCCAAAATTTCCTCATATATAAAATGGGAATTCTAATAATAGCAACAGTCTCAGAGTGCTTACTAGGGCTAACTGACTTTATGTTTTAGAGCACTTAGGGTAGCAGCTGGTTCGAGTGATTTCTATATCCCACTAACTTAAGTGGTAACACAATGTTTTGCACAATTGAAAAGCAATTTATTTAACCATTTTCTTGTTGCTGGGTGCTTGTCTTGTCTTGAATTGGCTACTACTACAAATATGTCCTTTGTGGACATTCTTGTCCATATATGCTTAAAACATCTGTGTGAAGATTTTTATAGTAGAGATTCTTAGAAATGGAGTGGCTGAATCACAGTGTGGCTTCTTACAGCATTTTGACAGTAATACAGCATTTTGGCAATTATTATTGTCAAAAGTTGGGACAGATTATATTTTCACTGATCCACAACAAAGTTTTCTGAATATTGGGATATCTTTTAGTCAATCAAGACTGATAGTTGCCTCTTTTGCTATAATACTTTTGCTAATGAAACATTTAGTACCTCACAGGGTAGGTTTTTATATTGTTGGCCAGTTTAGATTGTTAGAAATATTTTTGCAAAACAGCCTGGCAAGTTCTTCACATACTATGAATGTTTCACATAAAATTTTACCTTAGTTTAATTAAACAAATACTTGTAAAGTGCTTACTCTATGATGTGTGAGATTTTGGAGGGTGGCTATTTAAAAATAAGGCATGATATATGTTCACAATAATATTCTCAGTTCAGTAGGGAAGACAGATACTGAAAAGATATTTTAATACACTATGATCTGTCATGCAATGAAAATATATACAAAGAATAAATCCAAAGAAGAAAGGAAGCATTAATTTTTCAGGTTAGGAAACAATAGGAATATTGCACATTTGTTAGACCTACAAAGGGGGAAACTGTTTCAAAGCAAAGAGAACTGAATAGGTAATGTCATAATCAAAAACAGTGTCTAAATCTCCATACATTATTAATTTTATTATATAAATAGTCATTTGCCACCTTCGTACCTTGCTCCCGCAGGTTAAAAATGCCATGTTAGCAGGAGCCATAGGAATCATCCTGTACTCAGATCCAGCTGACTACTCTGCCCCTGGGGTACAGCCATATCCCAAAGGGTGGAACCTTCCTGGAACTACAGCCCAGAGAGGAAATGTGTTAAATTTGAATGGTGCTGGTGACCCGCTCACTCCAGGATATCCAGCTAAAGGTAATGGATGAGCCTATGAGCCGGTCAGTCTACTGTTTTTGAAAAATATTTCTTGATGTTTTAGATGGGGGAAAAAGCCTGCATCTGTAGAATAACATTAAAGCTAAAATTGTGTGCATTTATATATTTGAATTATTACTACTAAAAATAAAACAAAATAATTTCCTTTGTAGTATGTATGCATGCATGTATGTATGTATGTATGTATGTATTTGGTGCTAGGAATTGAACCCCAGGACACTCAATTGCTGAGCTACATCCCACACCTTTTTATTTTTTATTTTGAGACAGGCTCTCAATAAGTTAATTAGGGCCTAAGTTGCTGATGCTGACCTCGAACTTGCACTCCTACTGCCTCAGCCTCCTGAGTTACTGCGATTACTGGAGTGTGCCACTGTGCTTGACCTTTGTATTATTTTTGGTTTAAATTCTCATGAAGTGTAGGCATGGGAAGGGGGCATTCAGTTGATATTCTTCTTCTGCCTTTATGAAAGAAGAGTTTCAGAAATGTTGCTGCTTATACCCAAAGTAATATTGCTCTTAACAAGCTAGGATTTAGATTTTCTAAGTTATCGAAGAATTTTATGCTTCTTTAGATTGCACTTGTAATTTTAAAAATACAATTGAGGTTTTTTTATTGTGTCATTTTAATTGTAAAATTTGAAAAGGCATCTTCACAAATCCATTACCCCCAAAACTCCTCCCATCTCTGTGTAATCCCTTCCTGTCTACTCTTCTTTCCTTTTCAATACTAATGCCTAGGCAACCATGGATCTGCTTTCTCCCAGCATAATTATTTTGAGATCCGCCCATGCTGGCATTTCTGTCAGTAGTTTCTGACTACTATTGTCTTGACTGGCTATACCTTAGTTTGTTTATCCACTTACTTGTAGATGAGCATTTGGATTCTTTCAGTTTAGAAACTTTGGTACATAGAAGTGCTATGAACAATTTTGTAAGCATTTATAAGTATCTATACTTTCATTTCTCTTGGGAGAACAGAATTCCAGAATTCTCTGGAAGCAGAATGGTTGAATAAAATGGTAAATGGATATTTAACTTATTAAGAAATTTTCAAATTGGCTATCCAAAGGGGCTGTTCCACTTTGTATTCCAATAAATGACCCAGTTCCTACATCTTTGCCAATAGTTATATGGCAATGACTTTTAATTCTGATTTTAATAGACACATAAGTCCTCTAAGTTACAACTCTTATTTTTTAAAATATTGTCAATTCTTGGTTCTTTCCATGTGAATTTTAGAGCTAGGTTTCTAATTTCCCAGAAATTAGAGTATTTAAAATTTTTTTTTATTGGTTCTTTTTAATTATACATGACAGTAGAACCCATTTTGGTATAATTATACAGCAGGAGTATATCTTTTCTTTTCACAATGTAGATTCACATGATTAATTTAATCATACATATACATAGGTAATACTGTCTGTCTCAGTCTACTGTCTTTTCTTCCCCCACCCCCTCCCATCCCATTTTCCTCTACACCATCCATACTTCCTTCATTCTTTCCTTATCCCCCCAAAACCCCCCGCTCCATTACATATCAGCATCCACTGATCAGAGAAAACATTCGGCCTTTGTTTTTTTGGGCTCGGCTTATTTCACTTAGCATGATATTCTCCAACTCCATCCATTTACCAGCAAATGCCATAGTTTTATTCTTCTTTATGGCTGAGTAATATTCCATTGTGTATATTTACCACAGTTTCTTTATCCATTCTTCAATTGAAGGGCATCTAGGTTGATTCCACAATCTAGCTATTGTGAATTGAGCAGCTGTGAACATAGATATGGCTGCATACCTATACTTAGCTGTTTTTAAGACCTTTCGGTATAAAATGAGGAGTGGGATAGCTGGGTCAAATGGAGGTTACATTCCAAGTTTTTTGAGGAATCTCCATACTGCTTTCCAGAGTGCACCAATTTGCAACTCCACCAGCAATGTATGAGTGTGGCTTTGTCCCCACATCCACGCCAACACTTATTATTGCTTGTGTTCCTGATAATAGCCATTCTAATTGGAGTTAGGTGAAAACTTAGGGTGATTTTAATTTGTATTTCTCTAATTACTAGAGATGATGAGCACTTTTTCATATATTTGTTAATCACCTGTATATCATCTTCTGTGAAGTGTCTGCCCAGTTCCTTAGCCCATTTATTGATTGGGTTCTTTGTGTTTTTGGTGTAAAGTTTTGTAAGTTCTTTATAAATTTTGGAGATAAGTGCTCTGTCTGAAGTGTGGAAAAGATTTTTTCCCACTCTGTAGGCTCTCTTTTCACATTACTGATTGTTTCTTTTGCTGAGAAAAAACTTTTTAGTTTGATTCCGTCCCAGTTATTGATTATTCCTTTTATTTCTTGAGCTCTGGTGGTCATGTTGAGAAAGTCTGGTCCTAAGCCAATATGAAGAAGATTCGGGCTTACTATTTCTTGTATTTGGTGAAGGGTCTCAGGTCTAATTCCTAGATCCTTGATCCATTTTGAGTTGAGTTTTGTACAGGGTGAGAGATAGGGATTTAATTTCATTTTATTGCATATGGATTTCTGGTTTTGCCAGCACCATTTGTTTTAGAGGCTATCTTTTCCCTATTGTATGTTTTTGGCACCTTTGTCTAGTATGAGGTGACTGTATTTATGTGGGCTTGTCTCTGTGTTTTCTATTCTGTACCATTGGTCTACCTGTCTATTTTGATGCCAATACCATGCTGTTTTTGTAACTATTGCTCTATAGTACAGTTTAAGGTCTGGTATTGTGATACCAGACCTGCATCATTCTTCCTGCCCAGGATTTCTTTGGCTATTCTGGGTCTTTTGTTCTTCCAGATGAATTTCATGATTGCTCTTTCTATTTCTATGAAGAATGTCATTGGGATTTTTATTGGAATTGCATTAAATTTGTATAGCACCTTTGGAAGTATGGCCATTTTGATTACATTAATTCTGCCTATCCAAGAACATGGAACATCTTTCTGTCCTCTAAGGTCTTCCTCAATTTCTTTCTTTAATGTTCTATAGTTTTCACTGTAGAGGTCTTTCTCTTCTTTTGTTAGATTGATTCCCAAGTATTTTATTTTTTTTTTTGAGGCTATTGTGAACAGAGTTGTTTTTTTCATTTCACTTTCAGATGATTCATCGCTTATGTAGATAAATGCATTTGATTTATGTGTGTTTATTTTATATCTTGCTATTTTGTTGAATTCATTAATTAGGTCTAAAAGTTTCCTGGTGGAGTTTTTTGGATCTTCTAAATATAGGATCATGTCATCAGCAAATAGTAACAGCTTGAGTTATTTTCCTATTCGTATACCTTTAATTTCTGTGGTCTGTCTAATTGCTCTGGCTAGCATTTCCAGCACAATGTTGAATAGAAGTGGTGACTGTGGGCATCCCTGTCTAGTTCCAGTTTTTAAAGGGAATGCTTTCAATTTTTCTCCATTAAGAATGATGTTGATAGTAGGCTTAGCATAAATAGCCTTTACAATGTTAGGTATGTTCCTACCATCCCTATTTTTTCTAGTGTTTTGAGCATGAAGGGGTGTTGTTTTTTGTGAAATGCTTTCTCAGCATCTATTGAAATAATCATATGATTCTTAACCTTAAGTCTATTGATGTGATGAATTACATTTATTGATTTCCGGATGTTGAACCAACCTTGCATCCCTGGGATAAACCCCACTTGATTGGGATGCACTATCTTCTTAATATGTTTTTGTAAGCAGTTTGCCAGAATTTTGTTAAGGATTTTAGCATCTATATTCATGAGAGACACTGACCTAAAGTTTTATTTTCTAGATGTGTCTTTGTCTGGTTTTGGTATCAGAGTGATACTAGCTTCATAGAATGAATTTGGAAGGGTTCCCTCCTTTTCTATTTCATGAAATACTTTCAGGAGTATTGGTATAAGTTCTTCTTTGAAGGTCTTGTAGAACTCCGCTGAGAATCCATCTGGTCCTGGGCTTTTCTTGTTTGGTAGGTTTTTGATAGCTTCTTCTATTTCATTGCTTGAAATTGATCTCTTTAAACTGCATATGTCTTCCTGGTTCAGTTTGGGAGGATCATATGTCTCTAGAAATTTGTCAATGTCTTCAGGATTTTCCATTTTATTGGGGTATAGGTTTTCAAAGTAGCTTATAATTTTTTTTTGTATTTCAGTGAGTGGTGTCCGTTGTGATATTTCCTTTTCATCGTGAATTTTAGTAATTTGAGTTTTCTCTCTCCTCTTTGTTAGTGTGGCTAAGGGTTTATCTAATTTGTTTACTTTTTCAAAGAACCAAGTTTTTGTTTTGTCAATTTTTTGAATTGTTCCTTTTGTTTCAATTTCATTGATTTCAGCTCTGATTTTAATTATTTCCTGTCTTCTACTATTTTTGGTGTTGTTCTGTTCTTCTTTCTCTAGGGCTTTGAGATGTAAGGTTAGGTTATTGAGTTGTTGACTTTTTATTCTTTTCTTGAATGCGCTCAATGCAATGAATTTTCCTCTTAGTATTGCTTTCATAGTGTCCCAGAGATTTTGATATGTTGTATTGTCATTCTCATTTACCTCTAAGAATTTTTTTATATCCTCTCTGATGTTTTCTGTTATCCATGCTTCATTCAATAGTATATGATTTAGTCTCCAGGTATGGGAATAGTTTCTATTTTTTACTTTGTCATTGATTTCTAATTTAATTCCATTTTGATCTGATAGAATACAAGGTAGTATCTCTACTTTTTTACATTTACTAAGGGCTGCTTTGTGGCATGACATATGGTCTATTTTAGAGAAGGAGCCATGTGCTGCTGAGAAGAAAGTATATTCACTCATTGATGGATGCAGTATTCTACATATGTCTGTTAAGTCTAAGTTATTGATTCTGTTATTGAGTTCTATGGTTTCTTTGTTTAGTTTTTGTTTGGTAGATCTGTCCCATGGTGACAGTGGTGTGTTAAAGTCACCCAGAATTATTGTGTTATGGTTTGTTTGATTCCTGTAATTGCAAAGGATTTGTTTGATATACATGGATGGGCCACTGTTTAGGGCATAAATATTTATGATCGTTATGTCCTCTTGATTTATGATTCCTTCAGCAGGGTGAAATGTCCTTCTTTATCCCTTCTGACTAACTTTGGCTTGAAGTCCACTTTACCTGACATAAGGATGGAAACTCCCACTTTTTTACTGAGTCCATGTGCATGGTAGGTTTTTTCCCATTCTTTCACCTTTAGTCTGTGGATGTCCTTTTCTATGTGATGGCAACATATTGTTGGGTCTTTCTTTTTAATCCAATCTGTCAGTCTATGTCTTTTGATTGATGAGTTTAGACCATTAACATTCAGGGTTATTATTGAGATATGATTTGTGTTCCCAGTCATTTTGGCCTAGTTTTGATTTTGAACTCAACTTGCTTTTTCCTTTAATTGGCTTTTTTTTAGGGTAGTGCCTCCCTTTGATGTATTACATTGTTGTTGTTCATTTCTTCTTCATGGAATATCTTGCTGAGAATGTTCTGTAGTACAGACTTTCTATGTGTAAATTCCCTTAACTTTTGTTTGCCATGGAAGGATTTTATTTCATCTTCAAATCTGAAGGTTAGCTTTGCTGGATATAGGATTCTTGGTTGGCAACCATGTTCTTTCAGAGTCTGAAATATATTGTTCCAGGCCCTTCTAGCTTTGGGTCTGGGCTGAGAAATCTGCTGATACCTGTATTGAATTCCCCTATATGTAATCTATTTCTTTTTTCTCACAGCCTTTAAAATCCTACCTTTATTTTTTACTTTAGGCATTTTCATTATAATGTGTCTTGGTGTGGATCTGCTGTAATTTTGTACATTTAGTGTTCTGTAAGCCTCCTGTAGTTGAATTTCCGTTTCATTCTTTCAGGTTTGGGAAATTTTCTGATATTTTTTCATTGAATAGGTTGTTCATTCCTTTGGTTTGTATCTCTGTGCCTTCCTTAATCCCGATAATTCTTAAATTTGGTCTTTTCATGATATCCCATAGTTCTTATAGGTTCCATTCATGATTTCTTACCATCTTCTCTGTTTGGGCAAGTTGATTTTCAAGACTCAGTATTTTGTTTCCATTGTCTGAGGTTCTGTCTTCCAAGTGATCTAGTCTGTTGGAGATGCTTTCATTGAGTTTTTAATTTGGTTTATTTGTCCTTCATTTCAAGGATTTCTGTTTGGTTCTTTTTCAGAATCTCTATCTCTTTAGGTGATCTTTTGTTTCCTATAGTTGCTCTTTCAGCTGCTTATTGGAATGGTCAATCATTGCCTGCATGTGCTCTCTTAACTCATCATTTGCTTCTCTGATCATGGTAATCATGTATATTCTGAACTCCTTTTCTGGCATTTCTTCTACCATGCTGTCATTGGATTCTATTAGTGTAGAATCTTGGTTTGTTTGAAACACTTTCCTCCCTTGTTTTTTCATGTTGTTCATGTATCTTCCCCTCTAGCAATGTAGATCTAGGGTATTGTCATTTCTGCCCTATAGACTTATTGTGACTTATAGTTTTCCAAAACCTCTTCTTTAAGGGGGGGATCAATATTAGCAACACCCAGTACAGACAATATGCTGTTGTAAACCAAATAGCCCTATGAAGACTATTGTTACAGTAGTCTTTTTGTCACAATATTGTTACAATATTGTCATAATTAACAGAGAAGATGAGTTCAATTATGATCTATACAGTATAACAAACAGATTTGCAATGAGGACTGCAGTTTCTTCTGGAGGACAAAGAGGATGGGGAGGGGTGTAGGATGTAACTGTTAATAGTGTAAGAAAAGAGTATGAAGAAGTTCTAGATCATAGGAAGAGTGAAAGTGTAGTCAAAAGAAGTTGGTTGTTAGCATGAGAAAAGTGAAAAAAAGTCCTTGAGGAAACAGGTAAACTAAAGGAAAGTAGAGAGCAAGAAAAGTGAATAAAAATTTAAAAGCTTTCACAAAGGAGAAAAAAAAAACTACACTATAACAGTCATATGCTATTCAAACCTCCCAGTCTTCAGTAGCCTGAGGCATGAGAGGTACCTGACATTGAGCTTCCAGTGTCTAGCAGGCATCTCAGGAAGGGATTTACCCCACCTAATGATAGTTTCCACTTCCAGGATAATTCAAGATGGCTGCACTGGCTTCCAAATGTGTTTTCAAAGGGGTGATGCAGCGCAGGGTGTCGGCACTGAGTCTGTGTGGGGTGCTGTCAGTCAGGCCAGGGATCCTGCAGCTCCTGGCTTTTTTCCCAAAATGGCACCAGCCAAATGTAACCAAACCTGTGGGTACCGTGATGGTGGACTTCCAGGCATCAGTAGGTAGCTGGTGATGCACTGAAGATCTGCAGGCTCTGCAGGCTACTGGTGGACGATTGGCAGGTGAACCTCAGTTGGTGGGTGATGGATAGGTGAAAGACAGATGATGGGCTGGCCAGAGGCAGGCAAACAAGCAAGTGACGGATGATTGGCGGCAGTCAGTGAGCAGCCTGAGCTCAAATGCAGTGGCTATGCTGGTAGACTGCGGGTGATAGAGGTAGACAGATGTGGCAAACAGCAGGGACACACCCAGAAACCTTTTAATTATTGGTATCTCTTAATCCAATCAAGTCACAATTCAAATTAATGATTACTATATGGATCATGCACATCTTTTGTTATATTTGTTCATAAGCATTTCATAGTTTTGTACCCTTATAAATTACATTTTAAATCTCAAGTCCTATTGCTCATTACTGATAAATAGTAATGCTATTATATTTCTTGAAAAACTGCATTAACCCTTTACCCTGCAAACTTCTTAAGTTCACCAATTATTTCTAAGGTTTTTGTAAATTCCATTAGCATTTTTACACAGATGATTATATCATTTGCAAATGAAGAGAGTTTTCTATTTTTCTAATCTGTGTTTCATTTCTTTTTCTTGCCTTATTATACTGGCCAGCAAGCACCTTCAGTACAATGTGGAACAGAATTATTAGAGCAGACATCCTTGCTTTGTATTTGTTCCAACAGGGAAAGCATTCATTCTTTCCCTGGTAGCAATTTTTTTGGAATTGAACTTAGGAGCTCTCACATGCTAGGCAGGCACTCTACCACTGAGCTGCATGCTGAGCCCATTTATAAAATTTTAATTTGAGACAGGATTTTTCTAAATTGCCTAGGCTGGCCTCAAACTTCCTGTTCTCCTGCCTCCACTTCCCAAGTGGCTGGGATTTCAGGTATGCACCAACATGCCCAACGCTCTGTTTAATATGACATTAGCTCTAAGTTTTTTATGAATTGTTTTTGATGGACTGAGGGAGGTCACTTCTATCCTATTGTCCTTAGCGTTTTTGTCAATAACCTATATTAGATTTTTGTTAAATGCTTTTTCTTTGTTATTTTTTAATGTTAATCTAACTCAACCATCCTTGTATAAACTACGTGGTCACAATTCTTTTGATTTTATATGTTATTTCATGTGTGCTAAATTTTTCTTGAGAATATTTTGTTTGTGGTTGTAATCTAAAATGGTCTATAAATTCTTTTGTAATATTATTGTGTCATTTTGGAATGGAACTCTTACATTTTTCTCATTTTCTCTATGTGAATTTATATAGAATTGGTTAAATTTTTTCTATAGAGGTTTGGATAGAATTCTCCAGTAATTCATTTGGACTTGAAGTTTTTTTGTTTGTTTTTTTTCTTTTGGAACCAGGGATTGAACTCAGGGGCACTCGGCCATTGAGCCACATCTCCATACCTAATTTGTATTTTATATAGAGACAGGGTCTCATTGAGTTGCTTAGTGCCTTGCCCTTGCTAAAGCTGACTTTGAACTTGCGATCCTCCTACCTCAGCCTCCCGAGCTGCTGGGAGTACAGGGGTGTGCCACTGCACCCGGCTAGACCTGAAGTTTTATATGTATAATTTCTTTTCTTTTTTAATTACCAGTTGAATTTCTTTAATAAACGTATGAATGTTCAGGTTTATCTATTTAGTCCTGAATGAAATTTGGTAATTCTATCAGAATTCTACAGAAATTGGTACCAAGAAGTGGGGTTGTTGCTGTGACTAACCTGACCATGTGGTTCAGAAGCTTTTGGAGCTTCCTGGAATTGGTGGAAGGAATTTTGAGGTACTTAGTACAATCTGGAAATGCTTTAGATTGTTGTAAGCAGAGATTAATGGCCAGTTCCAGTAGGAACACAGAAGACCAGAATGGCAATAGGACTGTGGTCAGTGAAGACAGGGCTCAAGAGGATTCAGAAAAGGAAGACTCTATTGGAATCTGGAGTAAGGGCCATTCATGTTATGTTCTGGCTAAGAAGTTGTCTGCAGCTTGCCCATGTCCAGAGACTTTCTATGAGGCTGATTTTAGAAGCAATGTTCTTCTTAATCTGGCAGAAGAAATGTCTAGGCAGCATAGCATTCAGGAAGTGGCATGGATATTGCTGGCAGCTTTTAGCCAAATTTATTGTGATAATCAGGAGCAGAAATCACAGCAAAAAGATTTTTAAAAGGTGGGATTGAAAGACAGGAATAAAACTAGGGCTAAGGAAGTCGCAGCTGTTAAAGACCTTACTGCCACTAAAGGAATGCTAAAGACTATGCCTAGAGACAATGAGAAGGATGGCTTGAGGGCATCTCAGGAGTTGGCAAGACCACATCCATCTCAAACTCAAGTGAGTAAAGGTGAAAATTCTCTTGAGAAGAGACCAGTGGGGCACCCTTCTTGCACAAGAAGGCCTAGGAAGTTTTTTCAATGTGCTCAGCCACCCAGATACTCAGAGGCTGCTGCATCAAGGGTCTTCTCTAGAGGATTGGCTACTGTTAGAGATGGCGGTAAATTTTAGCATCAATCATGTGGTGCTGGTTCTGCAGGAATGCAGGATGCTAGAGTTAGAGGATCATGGAGGCTTCCACCAAGATTTCAAAGGAAGATTTCAAAGTGCAGCAGGATTGGAGTCCCTGCAGGCAACCCCTGAGAAGTCAAGGTGAGGAGATGTAAGGAGGAAGCTAAAGCTGCAGTAACATGAGACATTGTCCTAGGAAAGCTGCAGGAAATGAGCAGAGATGAGCCAACAGAAAGGTCACTTGGGCTGTAATGAACAAGGTGACAGGGGTGGAACTACACATGCCATTTGGAGAGATTATCAAGATGCCATGTTCCCCAGGGGTCTGACATGGAGCTATAGGACTTGTTTGCCTGGCTGGATTTCAGTCTTGCTTTGGTCCTATCCCTTCTTTCTATGCCCCTATTTTTATAAAAGGAAATGTTTACTCAATCTTTATATGTTGGATATTTGTAAATTGCTTTTAATTTTATAGGAGCTCACAATGTGAGATTGCATGAGCCTCAGAAAAGACCGCGAACTTGAACTTTGAGCAATCTTGGAACTATTGAGACTATAGGGACTCTTGAAAATGGACAAAATATATTTTTCATTGTCAGAAGAGTGTAAGCTTTTAGGAGGCAGGGGCAGAATGTTATGGTTTCAATGTGAGGTGTCCCCCAAAAACTCACATGTGAGACAATGCAGGAAGGTTCAGAGGAGAAATGATTGGGTTGTAAGAGTTTTAACCCAATCAGTGAATTGATCCCTGATGGGATTAATTAAAGTGGTAGGGGGTCTCTCTCTCTCTCTCTTTCTCTCTCTCTCCCCCCCGCCCTCCTTCTTCCTGATGATGAAAAATGCTTCCCTCTGCCACGCCATTCCACCATGATGTGCTGCCTGGGGCTGGCCTTCTATGGTCTAAGACCTCTAAAACCATGAGCTCTCAAATAAACCTTTACTCCTCAATAGTTGTACTTGTCAGATCATTTAGCTACAGCAGTGAAAAAACTGACTAAAATAGTAATTAATTTCAAGGATTTTGTTCATCAAAGTTGTCAAACTTATGGGTGTAGAATTGTTCATAATATTCTTATTGTTTTATTTTACTTTGTCTACCAAGTCCATAATGATATTCTCTCCTTTATTCTTTCATTAGCAATTTGTTTTCCCCTTTTTTTTTGTTCATTATCTGTCTTGTTAGATTTATCAGTTTTATTGATCTTCTCAAAGAACCAGCTTTGAGTGTCATTTTTTTACCTCCATTATTTTGTGTTTGATTCATATATTTTTAGATTTATTCTGATTTTTTTTCCTTTCTCCTGTTTTTTCAAGCTTCATTTTTCTTCTTTTTCTAGTTCTTGAGGTGGAATCGAATTTCATTTGTTCAAAACCATTCCTTTTCCTAAGATAGGTGTTTTAATGCTATTATTTTACAAAGCACTGCTTTATCTGCCTTCTACAACTTTTGATATGTTGTTTTTATTTTTATTCAGTTCCAAATACTTTATTATGTCTCTTTGCATTTCTACTTTGACCCACAGATTATTTATTGTTGTGTCATTAAATTTCTAAATATTCTGGGGTTTTCCAAGTATCCTTCTTATGATGGTTTCTAATTCCACTATGGTCAGAGAATGAAACTTGTATGATCTTTATGTGTACTAAGATATGTTTTATGGTCCAAAATATAGTCTGTCCAACACCTATTTCATATACACTTGAAAAAAATGGAGTGCAGTATTCTATTAATGTCAGTTTGGTCAAGTTAGTAGATACTGCTATTTGAGTCATATATTTACTGACTTTCTAAACATATTCTTAAACTTTGTGTTTCAGCTGTCAATTACAAAGGTGCTTTAATAAGAAATAGTTGTTTGGCAATATTGTTATTTCATCTATTTTGTCATTTTCACATTGTTTCAGGCATTTCTTCTATCTAGGCTGAAAGTCAAATGTTCTTATGGAATTTTAAGGCTGGCAATATTTTTGCATCTTCCTTTGAGGAGAGTATTGCATTACTGTTTGAATCAAGTATTTGTCATTAATTCCCAAGACCATTTTCCCAATTATTCCTAGTTTTAGAATCTGAGACACATTTTCTAGGTATCCAGTTAACTGAGACTTCTCAAAGAAGGATTCAAAATATCCTTGAGGAAATAAAAAAAAATCTTGTAAAATTAAAGATAATTAGGTGAAAGGTAAAAACAAAATTGAGAGTCTATAATCCCTATCATTAGTTTTTCCTTAAGATGTAAACAACTTAATTTTTATGGTTGGATCTGATAGGCCATAGTAAAACAGTTGTTTGATTTTCAGAGAACTTTCAATTTTTATGTAATTATAAATGTCTAGCAAATTTGGCTGGATATGGTGGTGCATGCCTATAATCCCAGCTACTTGGGAGGTTTGAAAGTTTGAGGCTAACCTGGGAAACTTAGCAAGACTTTTTCTCAAAATAAAATGAGAAACATGTTAGCGATATAGCTCAGTGGTAGAGCACTTACCTAGCCTGGGTCAAGCCCTGGGTTCAATCCCCAGTACTGAAAAACTGATATGCCTAGCAAACCTATATAGCAACACAAGAATTTCCTACATATTTCTTGCTCAGATTCTTCAATTGTTTTCATTTATGTACTTGACTTTGCAGAGTATACCTTCAGACTAAATGTTGAAGAAGGAGTGGGGATCCCGAAAATACCTGTACATCCTATTGGATATAATGATGCAGAAATATTATTACGGTATATAGTTTTTTTTGTTGGATATAAGAGGAAGATATTTTGGCATTTTCTGATCTAAAACCAATACAACCCAATTATGTTAAAAGTAAGGTATTTTGTCAAAATAATTCCTGAAGTAGGAATGATGGAACTTTCTCTTCTTTAACAGGAGCAGTCAGTTTAGTGACTAGAAAATAATAAAACATTGCTCTGGTTACTAGAAATGAAATTCTTAAATGCAGAACTGTGTTTAAAGATAAAAAATGAATACTGGTTTGAGATTTGTTTTCAAGTATTTGGATTTCCTTAGATATTCAGTAAATATTTATTTATACCTGACCTGTATTTTAAAAATAGGATCATGCTCACCACTTACTAGATGTGTAATCTTGGACCAGTTTATTATTCTCTGATTCAGTTTTCTTATTTATAAAACAAGGACTGTAATGTTTCTCCCTGATGAGGTTGTCATTAATTTATACTGGTTAGCATAGTGTCTAGAATATGGTACACACCAATTAATGTTTACTACTTCTGTATTCTATAACTGAAGTTTCTTAATGTATCTCCCAACTCCCATTGTTTAAATGTTTCTACCAGAACGACTTCATGATTTCTTTATGAGTGCCCACTACATAGTTGCTAACTTCTTTACAAATTAATTTCTTTCTAACACAGTTATGAATTTCCTAATGTTGGATTTCTTGGACTCACTGTTTCCCCACATAAATAAGATCAAGGGTGAGGAGACTCTTGCTTCCCATCTGCCTTCACTATTCTATGCTTTTCCTCTTCAGCTCTTAGCACTAAAATATTATGTATTTTACTTATTTGTTCTAGTTACAGCCCTCGAACTAAAATAAAAGCTTCCCAGATTATAGAATACAAGGGATTTTGACAAACTGGTCTATAATAATTCCTAGCTAGAGAGTGAAATAGTATCTCAGCATGAATTTGATTTTTTTCTTGGAAACTGATACTCAGCCTTTTTCTGTCATCTCGTTCTCTCTTGATAGCCACTTGGGAGGAACTGCTCCACCAGATGAGAACTGGAAAGGAGCTCTTAATGTGAGTTACAATATAGGACCTGGCTTTACAGGGAATGATTCTTTCAGGTAATTTTGTATTACTTTAATAACCTGGAAAAGTTTTATATTTCAGTGGAAATGTGAAGATAACTGTTCCATCAGACATATTTTGCTTATCTCTTTTTCTCATTGTCACTAGTGAAAAATGTATCATTCTATACCACTTAAGAAGTACTTACAGAATGAACCATTGAATTCTTTTACTTGTAGAGCTGGGGATTGAACCCAGGGCTTCACACATGCTAGGCAAGTACTCTAAGACTGAGCCACGTCCCTAGCCCCATGAAACATTGAATTCTTATAGTGATATTCCAAAATTAGTTTCAGAGTCTCATCAAATTACTATATTTGAATTTTAGACTTAACATTTCAAGCAATAATTTTTTAAACTTCCCTTTTCACCTAAAGTTTTAGAAACAATTTTTCCAAGAACTTTCAAAATGCTATATATGTATGTGATACATTAGGTTAACTTAAGGGAGGGAATATAGTAGAACAGAGAAAGAACCAATTATTGGTTGTATACTGTGTGTTAAATGAGTTAAAATGAATAAGTCATGTAGCTACTGTAAAGCTCAATAGACGTTGTTTTTAACACATGAAACATTATTGTAGAGGAGGAAGGATTGTGGGAATGTATCTATTGAGTTAGGTCTATAGTAAGAATAAAAATTTCTCAGTGGGTCAAGGCAGGCAGGAAATGCTAGCTTCAGAGTCAGCTTGGAGAGTTTGTGGAATGTCACTGCATGATAAGAATTTTAAGAAGTTTGATTCACTTGAAATGTTGGGGGAGAGGGAAATGTAACACTGATAAATCAAAAAAGCCAGAGTTTGCTTTTTTTTTTTTTTTTTTTTTTGGTGTCAGGTATAGGGATTCAACCCAGGGGCACTTAACCACTGAGCCACATCTCTAGCCGTTTTTAGTTTTTAATTTTTTTTTTTTCCTGGGTGTAAGGGATTGAACTCATGGAAACTCGGCCACTGAGCCACTTCCCCAGCTCTATTTTGTATTTTATGTAGGGACAGGGTCTCACTGAGTTGCTTAAATATTTGCTTTTTCTGAGGCTGGTTTCTGTGATCCTCCTGCCTTGGCCTTCTGAGCCACTGAGATTATAGGCATGCACCACCATGTCTAGTTATTTTTTAATTTTTGAGAGGGTCTCACTAAGTTGTTTAGGGCCTTCCTAAATTGCTGAAGCTGGTTTTGAAGTCACTGGAATTACAGACATGCCACCTTGCCTGGTGTGATAGCGGGTTTTTTAGTTTTGGAAATTCTTTTTATTTCAGAACAGTTAAAGTATTAGAAATTCAACTTCCTTCCTAAATAGAAACTTCAGAAACATTCAGTTTCTGTGTTTATCTCTATAATTCAGTCAGTATACAGTTCCTTTAATTTTTTTGAGAAACCTGATTTTATTTTTTATTTTTTATTTTTATAGAATGCATTTTGATTCATTGTACACAAATGGGGTATAACTTTTGGTTTACTGGGGTATTTATTTTTGGTATAACTTTGTGGTAGTACACAGTATAGAGTCATACTATTCATGTAATCATACATTACATAGGGTAATGATGTATGTCTGATTCTACCATCTTTCATACCCCTGCCTCCTGCCCCCCTCTCATTTCCCTCTATGTAATCCATAGTTCCTTCATTCTTCTCCTCACTCCCCACTCCCCATTATGTATTATCATCCACTTATCAGGGAAAACATTTGGCCTTTGGGTTTTTGGGATTGGCTTATTTCATTTAGCATGATATTCTCCAATTCTATCCATTTTCCAGCAAATGCCATAATTTTATTCTTCTTTATGGCTGAATAATATTCCATTGTATATATATATATACCACAGTTTCTTTATCCATTCATCTGTTGAAGGGCATCTAGGTTGGTTCCATCATCTACCTATTGTGAATTGAGTTGCTCATCATTGATGTGACTGCGTTACTGTAGTATGCTAATTTTAGGTCCTTTGGGTATAAACTGAGGAGTGGGATAATTAGGTCAAAAGTTGGGTCCATTTCAAGTTTTCTGAGGAATCTCCATATTGCCTTCCTGAGTGGCTGCACCAATTCGCAATCTCACCAGCAATGTACCAGTGTGCCTTTCTTCCCACATTCACACCAACAACTATTATTGCTTGTGTTCTTGATAATAGCCATTCTAATTGGAGTAAGATGAAGTCTTAAGTTTGTTTTAATTTACATTTATCTTTTTAAAAGACTACATTATCTAATTTATTTATGTCCTCTGAAGAGAGAAAAACATAATAAAAAAGGCCTGATTTACAGACGTATTCAGACATAAAACATAGGTTCAGTTCTATAATTTCAGTCATAGCTCACGAGTAAATTCAAAAACATAAGAAATCACAGGTCTAGATATCAAATAAACTGTTCTCCACTGTGGATACGAAATTTTTGATGGATTTGAGTTCACAATGAACAAATATACAATGAACAATAAAAAAAATCCTAAAAGCTAGATTCTTTCTTATCTCTCATACCACAGAGATCTTGATAATTCATTAATTCACTTAGATTACCAAATGATAAGACATAAAGTGAGATTCCCAATCATTGCTGCTGCCAGTGAAGAGCAGCTTATTCTGCCCTAAGCAAAGAGGAAACATAAATGAATCACAAAATCAGTAATGAAAAAAATAAAGCTGTACATATGGTGTGTTTGCAAAATTAGGATTTACCACTGAGAGCCAAGGAAAATGTGAAGAATGAGTTTCAACTGACCACATCTTGTTCTGCAAGATGAATCTATTGTTTGTTTCAAAGGGACCTCTAAAATGATGAAGGATGATTTCAAGACTGATTGTCAGATGAATGTAAATGAACATGTATTGCAGATTTCATTGAACTTCTAATTTATAAAATAATCCAGAAGGATGTTAAAACTGGTTCAAGAGGCCAAGTATATAACTCAGTGGTAGAGTGCTTGCCTAGCATGCCCAAGGCCATGGGGTCAATCCCCAGTACTGGAAAAAAATGAAAGTGCCCTCTCCACTATAGGCCACATACAAGAATCCATCTTCATCTTTTTCCTTCTGTAACATTTACCTTTGTTAGGCTGGACTGTGGGACTGTTTTATCCACAAACAGGAAGATTGCCTTTTCAGAAGGAAGCTGGATCCTTTTAGTGATGATCCACACAAACTGGGCCACAGTGATGCCAGAAGGAACCAAGTACTTCCATTCGTCAGTGTCTACAGTCTGAGCGCCAGAGACTTTTTCCACAATCACTGGAACAGAGTCAGGATATTTCACTCAGATCTTTGCAGATTGCACACCTCTGTTCCCCCATTGTTCCCTCTTGAACATCCACTTCACTGCAGCGGCAGGGAGGGGAGAGACCCAGCTCTCAGAGCCATGTAGTTGAGAAAACCCACCACAACATCACAGATATTCTTTTGAACACCTCTGGAGGTCAAAACTGCTAAAGACTGTAAAAGTTAAAGACTTAGATGAGATTCTTTGAAAGTCTGAGCAGATGGTCTGTTGCTTTCATGTTTAGACTAACATTTTTATTTAGTTCTCATTTGTTACATTACTTATTTAATTTTCTTAATGACATCAATAAATTTAGGTTTGTTACTAGTCGTATAAGTTAGGGTCATATTTTTAGAAACATGCTAAACAATGTTTCTGTATTTCTATCATCATCATCATCATCATCATCATCATCATCATCATCATCATCATTTTTGGTGCTGGTTTTGAACCCAAGACCTTGCTCATATTAAGCATGTGCTGTACCATTGAGCTACAACCCAGCTCTCTGTTATTAATTTTTATCTCTCAGTAGCAAAAATAAATATTTCACTTAGTGACTTAAAATGTAAAAACCACTCAATACTTTTCTTTCCAAGGTACTTTTAGTTGAATGTTGCATGTGAATTAATTGTGCATTCCAAGACACTGTAATTTGGTGGGAGACACAATCTGCACTTAACAGTGTACAGGTTTTGGCAGCTTCATTACTCTTCCATTTAAAAATAACCACAAAGGAAAACAACTGGGTTCCTCTAGCCCCAGAATAAAGGCTTATTTTGTTCTCTTATGAAAAGTTGGCTTAAGATTTTCCCATGTTATTCTAGATTCATGAAACATTTTTTTTTCCTGTCTGGCTGAGCTTGATTGTCTTTTCCCTTGTTTTCTAATTTGGTTAGTTTATATTCATAAATGACTGTTTAAAAGCTGGGCCCAAATTAGAATCAACAGTGAGAGTCTGAAAAAGTTTCATTATGTAGTTGTGCATTTTAGCAGAAGCTTCACAAGTGGTCACTTAACAGTAGAATTTATCATGGTTCACACAGGCAGCACTGAGGCAGTTCTTCAACTGTGTACCTGTAGACTACTTCCATAGTCTTGAAGAAAGTTATTGAAAAATAGGAACTAATATAATTAATACAGTCATGCATCAGTTAATATGGGGATATGTTCTGAAAAATGAAGCTTTAGCAATTCCATTATTGCTTGAACATTAGAGAATGTACTTACACAAACCTAGATAGTATAGATCAGTCACTTGCCATGGTCTTTTGATGCCATCAAAAGATGCATTAAACACAAGATGTATGAGGTTCCTGCCAGTGTAACATGGCATGCTGTTTTATAATAAATTTATTTTTAATAAATAGAAGGTATACACAATAAATGAATGATAAAAATAGTATCATATACTGTATACATAATTGCACATGCTACACTTTTATATGGCTGGAAGTGCAGGAGGTTGGTTGACAGCAGCATCTTCACAAATATGTGACTACTATGTAATGCTGTGACATTACAGCAACTATAATGTAACTAACCAGCAGGGATTTTTCAGTTCTGTTACAATCTTATGGGACCACCATCATAGATTCTAAAGACCAATGTCCAAATAATTGGCTTATGTTTCCTCCATTTATTAATAATGGGCTATCTTCATTGATGTTTTTATAATTAAAGTAGGATGTATTTAAAGTGTTTTGAATAAATGCCCAAGACACTCAATAGACTATTTAGAATTGTAAATAAGTATCCATGATACAGCTCTGAGAAGGAAGAATATAAATATTAGCCAGTTTTTAAATACTAACCAGATTGCATGCTTAAATACTTAGGAGTTAATAGTCACAATGTTTGCAACTTCCTTACAAAGCATTTAATATTAATGATTGTTGAATTTAGGAGAGATATATATGAAAATTCATTGTCCTCATACAATTTTCTGTAGTTTTGTGATTTTTCATAATAAAATGTTGGAAGAAAACTGTAAATATAATACCCTATATGAAGTAATTCATTCCTTTCAAAATTCTAGGAAAGTTAGAATGCATGTTCATAATACCAATAAAATTACAAGGATTTACAATGTAATTGGAACTATCAGAGGATCTGAAGAACCTGGTAAGTCATCAAGTTGTTTTAAGCAATTTGTTTTTACAAAGACTAACAGTAAGAAAATACAAATTTCAGTCATCAATTAATATTTTTCTGACTTATTTGCAACTATTAAATTTAGGGAAAATTGCACAACTATAAAAAGTTAACAGTTTGCTGATTACTTTTTGGAACCGGGAACTCAGGGGCACTCGGTCACTGACCCACATCCCCAGCCCTATTTTGTATTTGTATTTAGAGACAGGGTCTCACTGAGTTGCTTAGCGCCTTGCTGGTGCTAAGGCTGGCTTTGAACCTGTGATCCTCCTGTGTCAGTCTCCTGAGCTGTTGGGATTACAGGTGTGCACCACCACAAGCGGCTAGTGAATGATTACTTTTTATGGGGGAAATTCATGCAGAAGGAAGTTTAAAGACATGCATTACAAATATTTATAATGTATTCAGAGTTGTTCTTTTGAACACATTCTTTTCCAGACAGGTATGTTATTCTGGGAGGTCACCGTGACTCTTGGGTTTTTGGAGGTATTGACCCAACCACTGGGACTGCTGTTTTGCAAGAAATTGCTCAGAGTTTTGGAAAACTGATAAGTAGAGGTAGGTAATAGGAGAATATGCTAGGTGAGAAGAGAATGTGACTTCCTTAAATTTCCTTTATTCCTAAGCAGGTGTACCTAACTGTATGTTAACAATAATTACAGGCTGGAGACCTAGGAGAACTATCATTTTTGCCAGTTGGGATGCAGAAGAATTCGGATTGTTGGGTTCTACAGAATGGGCTGAGGTAAATAAGAAGGTCAAGGTTCTTGTTATTTTTATCAACAAAGAACAAATTTATATCTCAAGATGAGCACAGTTAGATTCCACTACCTAACATGGTTTTAATTTGGAAAATGATTCAAGAGAAACAGAATTTGTTTTACTTTCTTATTATTTTGACCTCTTAGTCTACAAACAAATCTATTCATTGTCTATATTTTAGTTTCTATTTGTATTTGTTTTGTGAAAATAAAATCAGTAACCTCAACATTAGCACACATTTTTTACATGTCAATTGAATCATTTAAAACCTGATAAAGATTCTTGAACTAATTTTCAAATTTTAAAGCGTCCTTGGAGGTCTTCCGGGAAAGCTTATTTATTAAGATGATTATACTCTGATTATCATTTCAGATTTACAAACTCCTTATAAAATTACAACCATAGTTACAGTTTGCCTTTTACAGCATATATATATGTTAAAATATATACATAATGTATAAAAGGATTATTTTGTAAATTGAATTACTATAGTAAATTAATTTACTGTGTAGTTTCACAGGACATTATTTCCTTCAGAGATGATAGATTTTCATTTGTTACTGGCTCTGAATTCTTTAAATGTCACAGGCCCCTTTCTCTCTAAGTTCTTGCATGTTTAAGGTAAGCTTATTCATTTTTGAAAATTTAGATGCACTTTGTAAGTACTTGCTTTCCTTCTAGCATGTATTTGTATTTTGTCAGTCCAGATTTTATAGAGTTCTTATAAAGCATGCATATGTGTCTTGCCATTGTGTTTAGTTTAAAAAATGCTCCCCTCTTGATTCATTTTCTCTTACATTATTTTAAAATTTTAAGAATAATACAAATCAAATAAATATGAGGATA